>VDFB02268957.1:0-156087 GCA_007258455.2 Sequoia sempervirens | reverse complement strand
TTTTTTTGATACGTACGAGATAGATTATATTGAAATAAAGGAGAATTACAGTCGTCTGCAACGCAGGAAAACCAGCCATCACCACCGTCGAACATGATAACCCAACTAACCCAAATCGGGAATTCCATAGACCCGTACATGCAACAACCGCTACCCAAAAAGACTTTGAGGATATAGACGAGGGGTCACATACCGACCCTCAACCAGCTTAATACAGAGATGCCAAAAGACAGAAAACATAAGAAATAGCTAAAAGACATTTCAGACCCAGAGCCAACCTTTATAGGAAATCGTTAACCTCCGCAAAGCAGACAAAGCCCTCCACCCAATCCATTCCCTCCGTCGGCACCAGCTACAATTTACGTTTCAAGAATTCCACGGCCACGTCCGCAAGCTTTCTGTGGCGGGACAAAGCTGGCCCTTTGAGGTCAAGGAGGAAGGGATACACCTTGATAGCTTCCTCCGAATTCCATAGGAGGGGCAAGTCAGCCGGGCGCGGAATGCCTTTGCCTAGGAGGGTCGCCTTCAACGTATCTTCCAGACCACCGAGTAAATCCATGCGGAACAAACGCTCCATCAACTCCCGCGCCAACTTCTTCGGGGTTGCCAAATCCAAAAGCACCGCAAGGAAACGCGAGGAAATATGAGCATTGTCTCTAGCAAATTCCCTTCTCAGCAGGTGTTCCTTCCCTAGAACCATCTTTACCGCAACCAACAACACAGGATCGTCCTCTAGCAAAATACGTTTCAGTCTCTGGTCTGTGATCTCCCTGAAGGCAATTTGTCTCTCCAAGGCGAACAGAGAGACCGGCGTGTTGACGCCGAAACATTCTAGACCATCCAAAGAAATATATATGGTGAATTTCAATTTCTTCGACCCTTCCATGATGCCAGCTCCACCCTGCACATGAGCAAAACAAAACCAGAATACAAAAACCATGCACCGAAATGAATTTAATGGAGCCATAAATAAACCCGTGAGAGCCCGCTTGGCCTTCGCACAAGTGCCGAGAGGAAAGGACGATCATCACATCCTTGCAATGAAAGATGGCTACGGATATGATTTGAACTCCTTAAACTGTAATCACTTCAGAATAAGAGAGCCGCCACCCGGCCAAACAACAATCATGTCACCGGTTGCCGTGCACTACGTGTCGCCAAATGGGAGACTTGAAAGCCAAACCAAACCTCCGTTCAGACACACATTAAATCCCCGCATAAAACTGGCCGATCTCATTAAGAGACCAACATTCCCTACTATGGGATACGGATGTCCAAGAGATGACATGGAAGTGTCACCTCAGCCTCCACTCCCTCCTCAGCCCTGCCTCTTTTCCCATTCTTGCTTAGCCTCTACAAGTAACCTATTTTGCATTTCAAGCTCAAGCAATGATTCCTCTCCTTCTTCTGGAGTAGTAGGTACCAGATTCATCTTCTTAGCTTTGTCACAACCGAGAAGAGATCTTGAAATAAATATAAGTTTGGGATTGACCAGATCCCTTACCTCTTCAAACTATAAGATGATATGTTCTTTCTAATTTTGCAGTTGGAAGAAATTTTTGTGCATGTATTCAATTGCGTTTCTTCTCTCTCCGGTGAGGTCAACAGCCAGGTCATATGCACTAGAGGTAGAATTTATTTGGGAATCAATGGAGTCCATCTCCTATTATATGCTTTGTGTGGCTCTAGGCCACTTCATGTTGTACTGGTATAGTGCCTTAGCCTCTTCAACACATGCTTCTGAATCCTTCCAACATTTTAGAGAACTTCTTATCTGCCTATGGCACATTTCTATATCATCTCCAACATCTTATCATTCAACCTTTTCTCCACTTCTTTTTGAGCTTCTTCCTTCAGTATAGATGCATATGTTTTGAAGGAATCAATTAGTAGTTTGAACTTTTCCATACCAGATAATGTAGTGTCAATGTTTGATCCAGGTATGATCGCTTGAAATACCTTAACTACTTCATCCATTAATTCTCCACTCCTTTGATGTGTTTTAATGATCTCCTTCCTTGTGGATGCATGAAACATATCTCCTAGTTGCAGCTTGTGGATGCGAGAATCTCTCAATTGGGAAGACACAACTGGTTGGAAATTAAGTTGTACTCTCAATAGATCTTTTAGAGAATCTCTGAAGGAACCAAAAGATTGACCAGGAGTCTTAGTAACTTCCAAAGCCTTTCCCTTGTCCTTTGAAGTATTGGAGTCTATTGGTTTTTATTTTTGTGCATCTTTGGATGAATCATTATACTTGTCTTCATCTTCATCCTTGTGGTCTTCTTCCTTTTCCTCATCAATTTTTTTTTCTTCATTCTTCACATCATCATTTTTGTTAGTGTTCTCTTCCTCAGCAGTGTTTTCAGTATTTACCAAAGGAGCAACTTCATCATTTTGTACAAAAGGAGTGGTGACATTTTCCTTTGCAATGTCTTCTTCAATAATTGCATCTTCATCATTTTATTTTTCCATGTCCTCCACTTCCAGGGGAATGTTTTCCTATGCAATTTCCTCATTTGTATCTTTCTCATGTTGAGCATCATCTATCCGCACTTCTTCTTGTACATTTTATTCTAGAGCATTGATTTCAACATTGAATTCTTCCTTGACTACCAAAGTCAATCCTAAATTTTGTACAATCTCCTTTGCTTCATCATTACTCTCTTTCTGGATTCTCTCCATATCATCTTTGTCTTTACCCATAAGGGTAGTAACCCTTTGCTTGGTTCTCAGCTCCTTGTTAAACACAGTAGCCAATGTGGTTCTATCATCTTCTACTAATGGAGAATTTACTCTCTCCAAAGCCTATTGCTTAAGCTTCTCATGTTCTTGTATTGCCTCTTGTCTTCTCTTCAAAAAAAATTTCCATACATCATTAGGATTATCCTTCTTCATATTTTGCATGTCAACTTCAAAAACAACAATATACTTGATTATAGCCTCAATGATGGTGGCCTTATCTGCCTCATTTGCATCCTCATACAAAGCAACAGTCTCTGCTAACATTTCATTTTGCACAATACTAATATACAGTACCTCAAGTTTCATTGGGGAGTCAAGCCTTACTAGTTCCTTTTGTTCTTTTCCTTTGCCTTTACCCGATGTCTTCTTTTCTTTTGCAGTCTTTTTCTTCTCCACAGAAGCCTTCTTGGCTTCCTTCTTCTTTTCCCTTATGTTTATTTTGAATGCCTCTTTCTCTTTTTATGTCTCCTCTTCACTCTTGTATGTATTATATCAACTCTTCTCCTCTTGATGCTAGCTTCACCTTGTGAAGCATCACTCATTCTTCTACAGACTAGAGGGGATACATCTTCTTCCAATTCTTCTTCTTTAGAAACATTAATGCCAATACCCTTTTCTCTTGTAGCCTTTTATTTAATTATTCTCTTGGTAGGGGCAGTAGGACGTGCAATAGTGGTGGTCTTCTTTTTCTCTATCCTTGTAGCTTGTGCAATCGAAGGGGATTTCTCCCTTACTGAAGGATTGGCGGTAGAATTTCTCTTCTCTCCAATAGAGGGCAAAGCCCCAAAGGACTTCTGAATAGATGGTGGTGTGGTAGTTGTTCTACCAAATCTTCTTGAGCTACCTAAAGCTTCTCCAACACTCATGTCTGCTCTAGCTCTTTGCCTAGCATACTGCACTTTCTCCTTTGAAATTCTCATTTCTTTTGCATATACATCAACATTCTTCCTGATTTGTGGTTCTTTTTACTTCATGTGGACTTCCATGGATTTTTCTTCAAAAGTCCCATATCTAGGTTTTGTTTCATCCTTCGAACTCTTCAACAGGATATCAAAATAGCCAATAAGATCTACCTTTGTTACCTCATAACCTTATTCAAGAACCCAAATAGATCTTAGTTCCACTACCTCCATAATACAATGATCTGTAGAAACTAGGAATACATGATATCATTTTTGTATTTTTAAACCATTGTCCTAGGAATCCTTTCTCTCTGATGCATTATTTTCTAAAATATTGCAAAGAAACCAGTAAGGGCATCATCCTATGCATTGACATCTCCAAGTCTCCTCATGTAATTTACAATTTGATGCGCAACAGGCCTTCCAATCACTAGTTTACCTTTCCAATTATGGGTACCTCCTTCAAAAAGTAGAATAGTAAGCACATAACCAAGGTGCTAGACTTAAACACATATTTATTTTCCTTGGTCTACTTTAGATTTTCCATTAACTATTTCCTAGGTAGCTCACACAAGTCATGGTCTGCACCATTTTCTATCATTTCATGTGCCACATGGATTGCGGTGGAAGAAACAGAGTTATCTTTGTTGGTGTAATAAATGTTGTAGCCAATAACCATAGCAACATATCTAACAATTGGATTTCTAATGGGATTTAAAGCAAGGGCTCTCTGATCAAATGTAGCACCTATTTTCTCCATCACTTCTTTATTTTTAACAAATTTCAAAATGGGAATGGGTCCGGTGGAGCATAGAAAATGACCTCTCTTATCACTTCCTTTATAATCATGTGAGGCATATTCATCCAGAAAAAATGATCATGAACTTTGCTCAAGGCCATTATAATCCACTTGACATCATAAAATAAATTAGGGAACCATTACCCTACATCTAGTTTCTTCTCAACTCTATTTTTGTATTCTAGCTTTAGGGCGAAGTCCTCACCAGTTAATTCATTTGTCTGTACATCACTTAGCTTAATAGGAGAATGTTCTTCCATTTTTCTATGAATATATGCCCTAATATCCCCAGTCGGTAAAACCCCATATGGAATGTGAGAGAATGCATGTAGCGGGTCATCTTCTATGGCTTTCACATGATATCATTTGAATTTAGGTTGTGGTTTCTCTGTAACCTCTATAATATATACCCAAACTGATTTCAAACAAAGATTTCTAAAAAATAGGGTACGTAAGATTTGCTAAACACCTTTTTACTTTGTTCACTGAACTAGGGTTTTGATGTTATGAATCTCATATCACCTTATGCACTTCAAATTCTCTTATTACTTCTCTACTCCTTCTCAAATGCTTTTTTGAAATGGATTTTCCTTAGCGAATTTTCTATAACCTTTCGATTTGACCTAATTCTGCATTGGATGCCTCAATACATAAAGTTGGTACAAGAGTAGCATCAACATTCTTCCTGATCTGTGGTTCTTTTTGCTTCATGTGGACTTCCATGGATTTTTCTTCAAATGTCCCATATCTGAGTTTTGTTTCATCCTTCAAACTCTTCAATAAGATATCAACATAGCCAATAAGATCCACCTTTGTTACCTCATAACCTTATTCAAGAACCCAATACAATGATCCACTACCTCCATAATACAATGATCTGTAGAAACTAGGAATGTGATATCATTTTTGTATTTTTCAACCATTGTCCTAGGAATCCTTTCTTACTCATGCATTATTTTCTAAAATATTGTAAAGAAAGCAGTAAGGGCATCATCCTATGCATTGACATCTCCAAGGATCCTCATGTAATTTACAATTTGATGTGCAACAAGCCTTCCACTCACTAGTTAACCTTTCAAATTATGGGTACCTCCTTCAAAAAGTAGAAGAGTAATCACATCACCAAGGTGCCAAACTTAAACACATTTCTTTTCCTTGGTCTGCTTTAAATTTTCCATTAACTATTCCCTAAGTAGGTCACACAAGTCATGGTCTCTGCACCATTTTCTATCATTTCATGTGCCGCATGGATTGTGGTGGAAGAAACAAAGTTATCTATGTTGGTGTAATAAATGTTGTAGCCAATAACCATAGCAACATACCTAACAGTTGGATTTCTAATGGGATTTACTGCAAAGGCTCTTTGATCAAATGTAGCAACTATTTTCTCCATCACTTCGTTATTTTTAACAAATTTTAGAATGAGAACATGTTTGGTGGAGCATAGACCAGTGACCTCTCTTATCACTTACTTTATAATCATGTGAGGCATATCTATCCAGAAAAACTGATCATGAACTCTGCTCAAGGCCATTCTCATCCACTTGACATAATAAAAGAAATTGGGGAACCAGTGCCATACATCTAGTTTCTTCTTAACTAGGTTTTGGTATTCTAGCTTTAGGGCGAAGTCCTCACTAGTTAATTTATTCGTCCATACATCACTTAGCTTACTGGGAGAATGTCCTTCCATTTTTATATGAATATATGCCCTAATATCCTCAATTAGTAAAACCTCATATGGAATGTGAGAGAATGTGTGTAGAGGGTTATCTTCTATGGCTTTCGTATGGTATATTTTGAATTTAGGTTGTCATTTATCTTTAATCTCTATAAATTTTGGTGTATCCATTGCAATATATACCCAAACTGATTTCAAACAAAGATTTCTAAAAACTAGGGTACGCAAGATTCATTAAATACCTTTTTACTTTGTTTGCCGAACTAGGGTTTCGATGATTTGAATCGCAAATCGCTTTATACACTTCAAATTCTCTTCTCACTGCTCTACTCCTCAAATGATTTTGTGAAATGGATTTTCCTTAGTGAATTTGCTTTTAACCTTTCGATTTGACCTAATTCTGCATTAGATGCCTCAATACATAAAGCTAGTAACACTTAATTTGTATGCACAGTCAACTTGAGAAGCTTTGTAAACTTCTACATCAACATATTTTCTTCCACAATATTCACCGATAGATCAAGCATGTTGATCTACATCACATATCATTGTGTTACAGCCTCAACACCTCTTTTCTGGTAGGGGATAAAAGATATCCATTAAGGCTCCCCCTAAGACAAAGCTCCTGGCTTAGTTTCCAGAGGAAACATCTACACTGAAGGATGGTACATATTCTCCCTTGTCATTTGTCTCTTCCTTCTTTCTCTAGATCTTTCCATTTCCTTCTTTACTTCAACTGGATCAACCTTTTTGACTAGTTCATTCCTCTTTACTGGATTATCCTTCCTTGTATTTCTACTTCTACAAAATTTAGCAATATGTCTAGGTCTACTACAATTGTGACATATGACATTCTTTTAAATAGTATTCCTTCCATTCATTCTAGATCTGCATTGATTAGCTTTATGTCCAAATCCATAGCATGTATAACACTACCATTGTTAGATGCATTCATCATTTGACTTCTGCATTCATTTGATCTATGTCTAAATATTTTGCATGTAAAGTGTATCAATGGGTATTTTTCAAGTTAGATGAGCATGATTAGCATATAAAATAAAACCCACAGAACTATCAAGTACAGTGAAAGCAAATACAAGAAAGATTATACCAATTATTTCTCGCAGCTTCCATGATTCATCTCCATATCACCTTCTAGCTAGCAACGATCGTATGACTATTGCCCTCAGATTTGTATGTGTGTGAGCAATTGACTATGACTATGTCCTATGCAAGTTTTGAAGGATTTGAATGAAAAATGCCTATGACAAATGACAAATGACTATAATGCCTATGAGTAATCAAATTGAATTAAACAAGATAAGTGCAAAGTAAATTCTAAGCATGAATGTCTATATTAATGAAGTGGTCCCAAGAATGTGAGCAAATTGGCATTTTATAGAAAACACAATTTTGGACGAACAATCGAAATTAAAAGCTGACAAAGCCTAAAATCAGTGGACAAGATTTCATGTGACAATCCCTAATTAGGGTTAGGGAAAAAACATTAAATGAGTGGTCAAGATGTAGTTTGATAAAATCAAATCGACGGTCAAGAATAAACGTGATAATTAGTTAAAAAGATAAATATTTTCGAAAATCAAGAAGATAAAGACTGCTTGATTTGTAAGAAAATCAAAAAGGTAAAGACTGCTTGATTTGTAAGATTCAAAAAATCAAGAGGATAAAGGTTGAACTGAAAAGCAGATTTGAAAAATCAAGAATTTGCTCAATTACTTAATTTTTGGAAGAAGATTACCATTTTGAATTAAATAAATTTAAAATATGGATTTTGTGTGACAATAAATAATCGATTTTCAAATTATTTACTAAAATGAAGTGACAGTTAATAATGTGGGATCATTTTAAACAATTAATTTATTATTTAAAATGAGAGAAATGTTAAATTAGGTAATTACATAATTAAACATAATTATTTAATTTAGAGGATTATGACTGATAATTAAATAGATTAATAAATTCATTTAATTATGAGAATTAGTGACATATTAAATAAATAAATAAAAATCATTTATTTAATAATCGAG
This sequence comes from Sequoia sempervirens, assembly GCA_007258455.2. Lineage (NCBI taxonomy): Eukaryota > Viridiplantae > Streptophyta > Pinopsida > Cupressales > Cupressaceae > Sequoia > Sequoia sempervirens. Next base: position 147,912 of record VDFB02268957.1, on the reverse strand, counting down.
AAGAAATAAATGAATAAAGGTAATTAAATAAATTAAGAAATTTATTTAATTGTAAGAGGACAATAGACCCTTAGTGACGTATTGAATAAATAAATATAATTTATTTATTTAATAATCATGAAGAATATAAGAGACATGAATTAATTAAATAATAATCAATTATCTAATTAATAGTCGAATGTGGACCAAGGACATAATTAAAATGTCATAATTATGCTAGGACAAAATATGAAGAATTAAGCTTGCAGGCCTAGGTCATTTTTATGTGTCTACATTTTGCCCCTCTTTGTCATAATGTAGCAAGTCGCATTGTGACAAAGAAAATAAGTCAAAAATATGCCCTAGTACAAAATAAGATGAGGAAGAACGACGAGGAGGGTAGCGCTATGCCCCCTCGAGAGGACAAACGAGTTCCAATAACACGAGTGTGCTCTCGAAATTGATGAGAAGACTAGACTATGAAGAGACAAAGAAATGTTAGTGCAAAAGATATTGATGATGATATGGATGCACTGTATATATGAGATGAGCAAGAGAATATGACAAGACAAAAGGAGATGCATGTTAGTTCCTAGACCAAATCCTTCAACATATTACCATAGGACTTTAATATTTATTGCTCTTAATCATCATTGGGCAGATTATTGTGATGGCCAACAAACACCATGATATGACATAAATCAAGGTGTGCAAGGTCATACCATCAAATAAGACAAGTAGTCACAGACAAGGATGATCATGACTCATACTAAGGGCACAGTTGCCCCAGTCTTTTTGTCATAACCAACCGCAAGCAGAAAAAGATAAGAAGGACAAGTCATGAAACATCGTTGCTTATCTAAATCATGTTTCCAAAACATCCTTGAGAAATTAGAAACATGATTTCCAAAAAGACAAAATGAAGCCATTATCATGATACATCGTTGTTTTTCTAAATCCCATAGTCAAGACATCGCTGAGAAACTAGTAACATGAGTGTCAAAAGACAAGATAAACGTCATGATACGTCACTATTTTTCTAAATCCTGTAGTCAGGACATCGCTGAGAAACTAGTAACATGAGTGTCAAAAGACAAGACAAACGTCATGATATGTCGCTACTTCTCTAAATCTTGTTGTCAGAATCTCACTGAAAAACTAGTAACATGATGAAAAATCAAAAGACAAGTGCCAAGTGTTTTCCAAGTGTGGCTAGATGTCGAGTGTCTTAATGTCAAGATGTTAGGTTCAATGATGTCGAGATGCTAGGGTGTCAAGGTTTTGACGATGCCAAGGTGAAAAATGCCGAAGGTTGCCAAATTCAGGAATGACACATCCTGAATAATGTTGATGTCAAGAGGATTGATCCCTAAATGTCAAAAGGGGTCCCTCAAAAATGTCGGATGATAGTGATGATGCCTAGGAAGGACACATCCTAAGGCATAAATGACAGAGTTTTCTCTTTAGAAGGACACATCTGAAGAATACTGATGTCAAGAGGAGTGATCCTTAAATCTCAAGAGGATCCCTCAAATTTGCATATGATAGTGGCGATGCCTAGGAAGGACACATCCTAAGGCACGAATGAGAGAGATTGTTCTTCAGAAGGACACATTTGAAGAATAATGATGTTGAGAGGAGTGATCCTTAAATGTCAAGAGGATCCCTCTAAAATGTCAGATGACAGTGACGATGCCTAGGAAGGACACATCCTAAGGCATAAATGATAGAGGTTATTCTTCAGAAGGACACATCTGAAAGATAACCAAGAGTTGATAGTTTGAATGGTTATGATAATGTAACTTGTTTTGACCAAATATGACTGAAGTCGACTGAATTGACTTGTGTCGACCATATGCCGATGTTTTCATGCTGGTGTAATTGTCACATTGAATAAATGGTCACCATAATTTGGTTATAGTAATTTGCTTTTTTTTTTTGTTGAGATGACTTGTTTGACTTCAAGAATTTTTTACTGTGTGCCAATGTAATGTCATGAACCTTAATGGACTTACCTAGTGCGCCCTCAGGGGCTCATCAATAGATGGCCTTGCCTACATCATACACTCAAAGACCTCGTACTTCGACACAACCAATGACTTTGTCCTGATGACCAAAGATTGCATCATGATTTTATTTTGACGAACCTAAAAGGACTTACCTAATGTCTCAGGGACTCGAAAATGAGTCTTTCCTACGTAGTAAATGCGCAGAGACAACGTAGTTCAGACAAATGACACAGACTAATGGATTGTCATGACAGACTTCCAACGGGAAATGACTTTGTTTTGTATTTTCGAGATATTTTTGACCTTGTTGGGGTTTCTTTAGGACCCTTTTCAATTTTTAGGTCTTTTTTTTTAGGACATTTTATGATGTTTTTGGTCTTTTTTTAAGGATGTTTTATGATGTTTTTGTCATTTTTTTTAGGACATTTTGTGATGTTTGTCTTTTTTCAAGACTTTTATGATGTTTTTGGTTTTTCTTCAGGACGTTTTACAATTGTCGAGACCATGCGTGATACCCACTGTGATCACGTGATAAAATTCATGCCCCTAGTCAGGTCCAAGACTTACCCAATTTTAAAGGACATGAAAGGGATATGCATGCGATGTCAGATGAACAGTATGCAGGACTAAATGTCAACCATTTGTCAACCATGAGAGGAGGGGTATGATGTCCTATCAAGTGTCATGGTGGTGACAGAAATTGTGTTCCATCATAGGCCAAGACAGATAAAGTGACAGTAGATGGCAAACCAATGATTGACTACGCATGGTGCCTGTTTGCCAGGTTTTCACCATGGTACTTATCCAAAGCACCTGTTTGCTAGCTTTTCACTGTTGGACGAATTATTTCTCTTTACTATATATATATTGTCATTTTTTTTTGTGCTGCTAAGATGCCTGTTTGCCAGGTTTTCATCAAGGCAACAATATTTTTTTTTTCATTTTTCAATTTTTTTGTATTTTTAAAGTTTTTAGCTCGGCTTTCTAATGCTATGCATAAAACTTGCAAATATGTAGACTATTGAGAGGCTTCATCAAATTTTCACCATCTGGAGTAGCCAATTGATAAGCTCCATAACCAAAAGAGGAAATGATGACGTAAGGACCCAACCAGTTTGGTTCAAACTTGCCTGGATTTTCTCTATTAGCCTGATTCTTAGGGTTCTGCATGAGGACTAGGTCACCAATTTCAAACTTCCTGACCATGAATTTCTTGTTGTAACTATGACAAAGACGATTCTGATATGCCTGCAGATGGTTCAGGGAATTATGCCTTCTTTCCTCTAGCATCTTCAGCTCATGTAGGCACGACTGTCTGTAGTCCTCATCATCAGCTAGACCCTTCAGGGAGACTTGTAAGGAAGGAATTTCAATCTCGATGGGCAAGATGGCCTCAACTCCAAAGACCAGGGCGAATGGAGTGGCTCCTGTGGGTGTACAAATGCTGGTGCGGTAAGCCCACAGAGCAGGGTTGAGTTGAATATGCCAGTCATGACCAACATCATTGATAGTCTTTTTCAAGATTTTAACAATGGTTTTATTTAACGCCTCAGCTTGACCGTTTCCTTGCGGGTAATATGGAGAGGAAAAATTATGTTGGATGTGAAATCACTCACATAACTCACGAACGTCTTGGTTTTTAAACATACGTCCATTGCCAGTGATGATGGATTGTAGAAGACCATATCGACAAATTATGTAGTTAAGAATGAATTTGGAGATTTGTTTACCGGTTATGTATGTCAGGGGGATGGCTTCGATCCACTTCATATAATAATTAGTGGTGGTGATAATAAATTTGTGGCCATTAGATGAGGTGAGATGGATCTTGCCCATGAGGTCGAGTCCCCATTGTGCAAAGGGCCAAGGGGAAGTGATCGGTCGAAGCTCCTGTGCTGGAGCGTGAATCAAATCACTGTGAATCTAGCATTGGTGACAAGTCCTAACATATTCTAGTGCATCTTTCTCAATGGTCGGAAAATAGTACCCAAGTCTCATTATCTTCTTGGCCAAAGTAGGACCACTCGAATGAGACCCGCATATACCCTCATGTACTTCCCATAAGGTTGTGTGTGCTTCGTTGGTGTCGAGACATCTAAGGAGGGTGTTGTCAAAGCTACGGTGGTAAAGGGTGTCGCTAATGATGGTATATCTTGAAGATTTTCGGATAAAGGACTTCCTTTGGTTATTGGACAGATTAGGGGGGAGGGTTTGGGACTTAAGGTAGTCATGAATTTCTTGGTACCAGGGAGAATCGAGACCAACAAGCTCACAGACCATTTCTGATTCTGGAATGTCATAGGTGGGGACCAATAGTTGTTCTATTAGGAATTCTAGCTGAGGCATATTGCTTGGAATGTCGAGGAGAGATCCTATTGTAGCCATTGCATCTACTACCTTGTTCTATGCTCTCAAAATTTGCTCAAAATTCACCGTGTAAATGTATGTCTGAAAGCTGTCAACCATTCATTTGTAGGGCATTAGCTTCTCATCCTTAGTGTTGTCATCATTAACTTGGTTGATGACTAATTGAGAATCCCCATAGACATGCAGTGCTCTGATTTTCCATTTTATCGCCATTCTAAGTCCTATGACCAGTGCCTCGTATTCTGCCACATTACTTGTACATGGGAAAGCTATGCAAAAGGATTTAGGAATGGAATCTCCTTGAAGGGTGATAAATAGTATTCCTGCCCCTGAGCCATGATTAGTATGCGATCCATCAAAGTAGAGTCTCCAAGGTGACTTAGGTTCTGTATGGAATATTGACTCATCAGGGAAGTCTGCCACTAAAGGGTGATCACTTTGTATAGGTGTATCTGCCACTTGGTTTGCTATGACTTGTCCCTTTATTTTCGTTCTTTCTACATATTCAATATCATATTCGCTCAAGATCATTACCCATTTTTCCAGACGTCCTATCAATGCTGCACAACTCAATAGATATTTGAGAGGGTCAATCTTTGCTACCAACTATGTCTAATGGCTCAACATATAATGTCTTAGCTTCTAAGTTGCAAAGACCATTGCTAGACAAGCATGTTCAATGGATGTGTAATTCAACTCATACCCAACCAGTGTCTGACTAATATAATATATAGCCCTTTTTTTCTCATCATGGTCATTCTATGTTAGTAATGCCCCCAGTGCTGAAGTTGTTGTTGAGATGTATAATATCAAGGGCTTTCCTTGAATGGGAGGCATAAGGACTGGCGGTGACAGTAGGTAGTCTTTAATTAGCTAAAAGGCTTCTTGGCATTTATCTGTCCAAAAAAAAGGGATTCCCTTGCACAAAAGATATTGGAATGGTTGACACTTGTCAGCCAATTGTGCTATGAAACACCAGATAGATTGCACCCTACCTTGTAAGGTTCTGAGTTCACTGATTCCTCTGGGAGGAGGCATGTCCATGATGGATTTTACTTTTGATGGATCAACCTCAATGCCTCTTTAAGACACTATGTATCCCAAAAAAATTCCAGATGTCACGCTAAAGACACATTTCTTAGGATTCAGTCAGACCTTGTATTCTTCTAGTCTCTTGAAAATTGTGTCTAACACCTTTAGATGATCTTTTCTTGTTACTGATTTAGCCAAAAGGTCATCCATGTAATCTTCCATTATCTTATGAATCATGTCATGAAAGCTTGTGGTCATAGCCCTCTGATACGTGGCGCCTGCATTTTTAGGACCAAACGACATGACATTCCAGCAGTATGTACCCCACGGGCAAGTGAATGTTGTTTTATGTTGATCTTCGGGGGCAATACAAATCTGATTATATCCTGAAAACCCATCCATGAGGGACAACATTGCGTATCTTGCCATGAGGACAACAATGATATCTATATTTGGCAATAGAAAGTCATCTTTGGGCACACTTTGTTTAAGTCTCTGGAATATGTGCAAACACGGATCATTCCATTTGGCTTTGTAACTGGAACAAGGTTAGATATCCATTCAACATAATCAATAGACCATATGAACCCAGCGTATAGAAGTTTCTTCAACTCAGCCTTGACTAATAGAGCGACCTGAGGATGCATTTTGCATAACTTCTATTTAACTAGTTTGGCATTCGACAATAGTGGCAGAAGGTGCAAAACCAATTTTGGGTCTAGTCCTGGCATGTCGGCATAGGACCATGTGAAGTTGATTTTATGGTAGGCAAATAATTTGTGAAATTTTGGTTTCTCTTCTTCAGTCAAGGACGCAGTAAAGAGGACCATTTTGGGATCCTCTGTGGTTGATATGTTGTCTTCTATGGTGTCCTCTATGAGCATAGTTGATTTCTCTTGAGTTACAGGAAGAAAGTACAACCCTCCATCTTTGGGCACCTCAGAGAGGTTTTCACCCTCAAATACATCCTTTGTTTATACTTTTTGGTCGTCATAAGGTGCCTTTCAGTTTTCACCTAAAGATGTTTCATTTTTTTCTTTATTCTTATTTTTAATTTTGCGACTGGAGGATGGAGTAGTCTCCCCGAAGTAAGCTGCACAATCTAGGTCAATGGTGAATCCGGCCTTGTGATCACCACTAGGCATGCCCTCACATAATCCCATAAATTCTACGATGGCCTCATCATTCTGAAAGGTATCCAGGACTAGCGGGCCTTGTTGGTCCCAATCGATTAATTGCGAGTAGACTAGAGAAATGTCATTGTCAACATTGGTGAATTGAGGGGGGGATGCAGAAAGCATGCAAACAGATTTAGAGACATTGAAGATGAAGTTGTCATCATCCAATTCCACATCATACTTTATCCAATATTCCCCTTCACTTGTCTCATATTCGTTGTCAAAGTAGGGGACGAAGGAATCAAAGTCATGAACATCAGTGTCATGTGGTAATTCAGATGGATCCGAATGATGGTTATTAGATTCAGATGGTGGGGCTTGTATATCACGGGGAAGGTAACTGGTACTGTGACTATTTGGTGCTTGATCGATTTTAAATGTTTGCCAAAAATTTTGTTCAAAGGTAAGCTCCCCAGTTTCAATGAACAAATCATCGAGGCAACAGTCACTTAAGGATCGTTGGGAGCCAAATTCCCACTCTTGGGAGTCAGTTTTAGTAAAGGATTCCTTGAGTCTCGACACTTTTCGAAGCATGCACGCGCTCACTCGAAAGTCCATTGGTACATCGGTCGTCATTGTCGAGCAATCCATACCCTAATCCAAGATTCTTTGGTATTTTGAAAGATTCTATGGGCTCTCTTCGTCCATTTTTATTTCTGCCTAGGCCACTAGTTCCATCGTAGCCCTTAGCCTTCATTATGTCATATCCCTTGCCATATTTCTTAACTAGTAATGGGGGTAGGTCTGCCATTTCTTTATAGAGCCATCCTGTAATATCGGCAATGTCCTCGTTACTCATGTCTCCCCATTTGATGAAAATTGTTTTTGGTGGAACTTTAAAAGTTTCCTTAGGTTCCATTCTAAAACATGGTCTACCATAGATCTTTGGTGACTTGGGTATTTTCGTGATGCTATAAGTTGTATGCAGTTTGAATTCTCCACAACCTAGGTCCTGGATCTTGACAGTGGGCTCAGCCTTAGGAAGTGTGGAAGATGGTGGCGTGGTGGAAGTCATGGACGGAGTGGACATGGAAGATGACGTCAGTGTGGATGGGTAAATGTACCTAGAAGAAGAAGAGCTAGGAGCTTCCCGGTTTATGGGCACTCGGTTTTCGGAAATACCCCTTAGATTGGTACAATATTGAAAAGGGTCAGGATCTCCATATATGGTGATTTCTATGTTGTCAAATGGGAATTTTAAGCATTGGTGATATGTGGAGGGGACAACCTTTAAGGCATGAATCCATGGGTGACCAAGCAAGATGTTGTAAGGTAACTCTAGATCCAGGACCTGGCAAGTTGTATCCACAATGACTGCCGCAACTCTAATAGGAAGAGAAATAACGCCTCTAGAAGAACGTTCCTCATCATCATATGCTTTTATGACTATGCTCTTTGTAGGGTCTACGCATGCATCAGAAAATCCTAGAGCCTTAACCATTTTTAAGGAGCATATGTTTAATCCTACTCTGCCATCTACTAAAACTCTTTTGACATTGTGCTTATGGATGAAAGTTTCGATATGTAGTGCATCATTATGGTTGGTATTGGGTGACGAATAATCCTGATCAAAAAAGGTGACGTGATGAGGTGTAGTGAGGTATCCCACCATGGTCTCAAATTGGTTGACATCAATATCCTTAGGGACAAATGACTCTTGCAGGGTTTTATCCAGTATAGCCTTATGCATGGGAGAAATGCGAAGCAACTCAAGTATGGAAATCTATGCAGGGGTTTTTCCTAATTGATCGATAAGATTAAATTGACTCTTAGGTTGCCACTGCTTTGCGGATGAGCCAGCTTGCGGTTGTTTAGGAGATGGACCAGGTATGGTGATATTAGGTTGCCTAGAAGGAGGCGGACCAACTATCGTGATCTTTCTGCTTCGAGTAGTGGCGTTGCATTGGGGTGCTCTTTTGATTGTGATGGTATTGACACACTCATTATCAGTTCAGACATTGTTTATAGTAGGTCCCCCAGAATAGTCATACTTGGCACATGCATAATTTTCTTGATTATTGTTCATCGTAGGACCTGACGTGGAAGCGTTATTAGAACCATGGTCTTGCAATGGGTTCTTATGAATGGTATGGTTGACATTTGATGGAAATTGTGGCCCATCCAATTCAATTATTCAACTTTCAATAAAGTCTTGCACAATATTTCTGAGTTTTCGGCAAGATGATGTCTTATGTCCTTTAGCTTGATGGTACTCACAGAAAGCATTATCATCCCACCATGATGGTTTAAACTGCCTTGGGCCATATGGTTTAGGTTCTTCAAGTGTGATGAGACCATTTTGGAGGAGCTTTTTAAGGACATCCTCAATTGGTTCTCCCAACACAGAGTATGTTCGTCTTTTTGGGAATTGTCTTGTATGACGGTATTGTCCTTGATTTTGACTGTTTAGACCATTTTGATTGTTTGGGATGGAATTGGTAGGGGGTGTTAGTATCATTGTTTGTTTTTTTGCGGTTGAACCCCTTTCAGAGCCAGTACATGAACCATAGTGTTGACAGCCTTGGCGTCAACAACACCGTCATTGGTAATGTGTTTATTTTTGACCCAATACTTATTTTTGTTAGCGGGAGGATTTATAGTTGTGTTTTTAGGACCATATTTCAGCTCTCCTTTTGCAATAAGAGCTTTCTCAACATGGACACCCTTTTCGACTAGGTCTATGAAGGTTGTGCAACAATGCACTTGCAATCCATATTTTAAGGGACCTAGAAGTGTTTAAACGAACATGTCAACCTTTTCCTTTTCGGGTATGTCAATGTGACAACGACTAGCTAGACTTCTCCATTTTTGGAAGAATGGGATGAACATTTCACTAGCGTCCTCTTGTGTGAGATTGCATAAGCTAGTAATAGAGGTGTCCATGTCAATGTTGTACGAGTAATTTTTTATTAATTTGCGTTTAAGTTCATCCCATGTTTGGATATCCTTTTGAGTGGAGAACCATTCAAGGGCAAGACCTACAAGGCTTTTAGAAAAGAGTCTCATCAAGTACGTTCATAGGCGACGACCATATAGTTGGTCACAAATTCTCAGACATGTTCGATAGGATTTGTCTTTCCCCTGTATTTGGTAAAATTAGGTGACACATATCCTAGAGGAAATAGTGGCATGTATAAGTTCATGTCAAAGGGATATATGGATAAATCATATGACACTTCTGATTTCTTGCTGGATATTTGTATGTTTTCTATGGTCTTCTCTAGACCCATCAACTTTGCTTGCAAGGCATCGATTATAGGGTCATTTGTGGCCCCATACATTGGATTGATTGGTACACCATGGGTCCCCATTTGTTGTGAGTGGATGTTGGTGTGTTGTTGAGGAATGTGTTGTTGTGACATGTATGATGTGTTCTGATTTGCGTGTTGTTGGTATTGAAAGTTTGGATTGGGGGTGTGTTGATGGGTATGAATATGGGATGAATATGTTGGAATGTGTCCCCCAGCCATTTGGGTCGATATTTGAGGAATGTGGCGACCATGAATATATTGATGTGCAAATGATGCCATAGGTTGTGTTTTTTGATTTCCTTGTGAAAATTGTTGGGATTGTATAAGGGGAATGGTCATATTTTTTCCTTGGGAAGTGATGGCATTAAGCTGTGTTGACGTGTTAATATTTGGTTGTGGTCCTTGAATAAGGAGACATCGTTTACTTCCTCCCAACGGATTAAGTGAGGTACCAACGAGAGGATTTGATGAGGATGCACTCATGGTACTAGATGTACTCGTCAATGGAGGATTTGTATGGCTTGATGTTGCCCCCATGGCATTTACCGAAGTGGTAAATAGAGGATTGGAATAACTTTCCCACATTGCCGAGGACCCAAAGGTGGCTCCAGCTGATTGTGATGATGTTGTGGATATTGTGGGCGTGTGACGGATTGTGTTCCTCCAATAGATGTTGTGTTGATGGAATTGGAACTGTTTTGAATGTTGGAGGTAGTACTCATGGTAGTTGTGACATTTTGCGAGGTAGCATCAAAAAAGGTATTGTTTGTGTTGTTTGGAGGTTGACCACTATTAGACATGTTATGTGTATTGTTGACGTTATGGTCAGGAGATGTTGGTCTCAAAGTATTAATGTCAAACCCATGGGGTAATTTAGCTCATTGACTTAAAAGTATGGCCAAATATTTGTCTCTGCCATATAAGACCATTTGTTCTACGAAAAAGGCTGCCTCTGGATCTTGTGTTGCTACTTCTAGGTTTTCCTCAAGTTTTTGTCCATATTCATCCTTACGTAAGAATGGTTCAAAGGGGTTGTTTGATGAGGATGGTATGGTGATGAGAGGTTGAGTATTTGTGTTGCTAAATGGGTCGTCAAAAGTCCAATTTTGGTCATACGTGTGATTGATGATGTTGGAATTGGAATATTGTCCAAAGTTTTCCATTTGTCATTTCTTTCTTTGGAGTCTAGTTTCCACCATAAAAGGAAATTGCTCAAATGAGAGTGATGAGAATGACAAATAAATGCAAGGATGATACTAGCCTGTGTTTTTGGATTTTGTGATAAAGGATGAAAATGCAAGACTATATTTTTGGATTTTCGATAATAAGGGATGACAATGCAAGGTGATGATGACGTTTGCCAAAGGAAATGACGAAGGAAAGATGAAAAGGTTGTCAAGGTTGAAGTGCCAAATGAGGACTAAGATGATAATGTTGACTAAGGACTAAAATGATTAATGCAAAGTCTAGGTTCAAAATGAGGACTAGAGATGGATAATGCAAAGTCTAAGTTCAAAATGAGGACTAAGTTTGGACAATATTTGGAGAAAGGTTATGCTTAACCACTCTATGCTTGGCTTATGTTTCAATTTTGGTTATCAAAAGGACTTGCTAAGGGGCCTAAATGACAAGGTCAAAATGACGAGTGAGCCTTCCTAACTAGACTGTTGAGTTGGAGGTTCTCACAAAAAGGACAATGACCGAAAAAGAGGAATAATGACGATGTCCCAAGATAACCTAGTTTTGAAACAATGGTCTTACAAAGTGTGATAAGTTGGCCTAATCCAAAGTTTTCCAAGATGAAGCCTAAGGACAAGTTTATGCTAGAACTGATGATTATGACACCTAGGGAATGCAACTAAAAATTTGGAAATTTAAACCTATGGACGAGATGCAAGCTAGTGAATGCAAATGATGGATGTTTTGAGCAATTTCTGTTCTGGTTTCTGACAGAGACTTTTTGAAAAAGATGTTTGACAGTAGGGTAAAGTGTCTAGACTCAAATTCTGGTTTGGGACAGTGTTTGGTTTTCTGTCAGGCGATTGCGTCGTTACATGCATCAAATGCGTTGCAGTGATCAAATGCGACTCTAGAAATGGAAAATGCGGCACAGTGTTGCAAATGCAGCTTTACAGATGTTAAATGCAATTCAATTTGGAAGATGCGGCTTTAACGATAGAAAATATGTCTCAATACAGGCAAATGCAGTGTTTGTATTAGCAAATGCGCTGCAAAATCTAGAAAATGCGGTGCGATAGAGCGATTGCGGTTTAGCAAATGCGTTGTAGAATGTAAAAAGTCAAATTTATGATGTTTGTTGTCAAAAACCCGAATTTTTTAAAGTTTGACAGTTTGTTTCCAAATGTTTGAGTGTTGTTTGTTTCATTTCAGTAACCAACAAACACTTGGCAAGCATGATATTTTGAAAGTAATCAAACACAAAAGAGAACAAGTACAATCCTATGGTTAAGCCAGGACAATATTCGCTAGATTCCACATGGGTTTCCTCAGCTGCATATCAGTAGCATGTGATTTTAGAAGCTTGGTTGCACGGGCTCACCCTACAGTGCACTCTCTTCTCAGGCCAACCAAACTTCCAACCCCCATGAAACTCCCATGGCAGACTGATCACCTCTACTAAAGACTGCGAAGATGTGGATGCCTTCACATCGACCAGTGTTGCGCTAGCAAATAGAAGGTTTTTGGCTACTAAAAAATGGTGTTTAATTCGAGACCCCCGTTCAAGTGGCCATACATGGGGTGCAAGATTAAGCTCTGTTTAGGAGGCACTCCAGCCTGAAAAGGTTAAACTCAGCAGGGTTTTGCAGAGTACTACTTGGTCCGTATGACACATCTGCACTCGTAATCTTAGGTTTTCCCTTAAGATTCACATTTATAAACCAGTCGGGGGTAGCTTGGCTTTAGCTCTGTTGCTGGTTTGAGTCACCTAGAGGTGATGAAATCTCCTGGCAGGCCCAATTTCTAGAGGCAATAATCATTTCTCTTACACCCAGGATTGCATGATTGCACAAGGGGAGAGGATACTTCGGTTATTGCATCAAGGTTACATAGGGACAAAGTGGGTCTAGCTTTCTGATCACCTAGTTTGCACAGGGTGAGAGCATATTCGCCTACCACTTTCAAACACAATCAGACATAATTGAAAACACATTTTATTTTTAATGCACCAAAATAAATGTTTTCTATTCTAAAAAGAACAAGCACAATGTTTTGAAATAATTCTTGGACACTCAAACATGCAAAAGCACAAGTTAGGAGTTTATCAACTAGTCTTGGACCCACGAGATGTAACCACTACACACTGCAAACAAAGATTAATAACACGAAAAACCCCTATGCTAGGCAGAATGCAGAATAAAACTAGAATGTAAAACAACCAAGAACATAAAATAGAAAAACCCGAATGCAAATTTTTTTAAAGAACTTTTACTAGGAAAATGCATCACAATAGAGTGATTACATCGTGGTCCCACATTCTAGTTTAATAGGAAAATGTGTCGATTGAATCATCAAATGCGGCTTTGTTTGGCAAATGTGGCTTTCCCGATTGCGATTGCGGTTTATTAGGGCGAATGCGGCATTTAGTTTGTCGAATGCATCGCGACGCATCAGATGCGGCTCAAAAAATAGCGAATGCATCATTCCATACCTGTACCTGCAAAAAATAATTTAAAAAAATTGAAAACCGTATGAAAAATAGAAAAATAAAATGCGTCGGGTTCACCAATGTATCAATGGGTATTTTTCAGGTTAGGTTGCACATGATTAGCATATAAAATAAAACCCAAAGAACTATCGAGTACAGTGAAAGAAAATACAAGAAAGATTATACCAGTTATTCCTCGCAGCTTCTATGATTCATCTCCATAGCACCTTCTAGCTCGCAGCGATCGTATGGTTATTGCCCTCAGATTTGTATGTGTGTGAGCAATTGACTATGACTATGTCCTATGCAAGTTTTGAAGGATTTGAATGACAAATGCCTATGACAAATGACAAATGACTGTAATGCCTATGAGTAATCAAATTGAATTAAACAAGCTAAGTGCAAAGTAAATTCTAAGCATGAATGTCTATATTAATGAAGTGGTCCCGAGAATGTGAGCAAATTGGCATTTTATAGAAAACACAATTTTGGACGGACAGTCAAGATTGAAAGTTGACAAAGCCTAAAATCAGTGGATGAGATTTCATGTGACAATCCCTAATTAGGGTTAGGGAAAAATCATTAAATGAGTGGTCAAGATGTCATTTGATAAAATCAAATCGGCGGTCGAGAATAAATGTGATAATTAGTCAAAAAGATAAAGATTTTCGAAAATCAAGAAGATAAAAATTGATTGATTTGTAAGATTCAAAAAATCAAAAAGATAAAGACTGCTTGATTTGTAAGATTCGAAAAATCAAGAGGATAAAGGTTGAACTGAAAAGTAGATTTGAAAAATCAAGAATTTGCTCAATTTCTTGATTTTTGGAAGAAGATTACCATTTTGAATTAAATAAATTCAAAATATGGATTTTGTGTTACAATAAATAATCAATTTTCAGATTATTTACTAAAATGAAGTGACATTTAATAATGTGGGATCATTTTAAACAATTAATTAATTATTTAAAATGAGAGAAATGTTAAATTAGGTAATTAAATAAGAGGATTATGACTGATAATTAAATAAATTAATAAATTCATTTAATTATGAGAATTAGTGATATATTAAATAAATAAATAAAATTCATTTATTTAATAATCGAGAAGACATAAATGAATAAAGGTAATTAAATAAATTAAGAAATATATTTAATTGTAAGAGGACAATAGACCCTTACTGACATATTGAATAAATAAATATAATTTATTTATTTAATAATCATGAAGAATATAAGAGACATGAATTAATTTAATAATAATCAATTATTTAATTAATAGTCGAATGTGGACCAAGGACATAATTAAAATGTCATAATTATGCTAGGACGGAAGATGAAGAATTAAGCTTGTAGGCCTAGGTCATTTTTATGTGTCTACATAAAGTATTGACCAGTAAATGATGGAACATTCTAATTCATTCTGCTGATACATTCCATTGCTCTATGTCCAAATTTATTGCAAGAGTAACAAAAACCATTGAATTATGGGTACCTTTGAGCATTTGGTTGTTTGACCAGAGGTCTTCTAGCTTCATTTCTTTGATTCAAAATCTTGCCATTGTTCTTCTTGTCTTCAGTTTTCTCTGGTTCATTGATCTTCTTTTCTAAATTAGGTGTTTAATCTGCTTTTGAGCTTTCACCTTTTTCAAATCCTAAACCACCTTTGTCTTTGGATGTTTTCTGACCTGTAGTCATCTCATCAAGCATTGTAGAACCCTCCTTGAATTTTTCTTCATGACTTCTTGCTTTTTCGATATCTGAACTTAGATTTGTACCACTTCTTGTTCAAGCCTTATGCATTCCTCAGATTTTCTTTTCACCATTGCATTCAAGCAATCTTCAATTATTTTCTTTTCTTCAACTTGTACTTTTAGTCCGATGATGTTTTCATTAGATTGTTTCAACTATTCACTGATTTCCTTATGCCTTTCTTTGAACTTGATTTGCTCTCTCAATTTTCTGACACATTCATTTGCTTCTTTGACATTTTTCTTCATATCTCTATTTTCACCTTCAGTTCTTTCCAAATCTTCAAGTGCATCTTTGAGTTCTCCATCTTTGTCAAGCATGCAGTCTTCTTCTATAAAATCAAAAGCATGGATCTCTTCTGAAGGAATAGGAAATTTTCTATCAACCATGTGTTTAATATCCAAGACCTTCCCAAAATAGTTAAGCTCCTTCCAAGGAACCATGCTCTGATACCAATTGTTGAACACCCAAAATACCAAGAGGGGAGGTGAATCAATATTCTCTTCAACCATCTAAGCATTAAACATCCCATCACTAATGCATATTCAACTGTAGTAAGAAAAGAAGGTGTGAAACATCCACAATATCACATAACACATGAACACCAAGATTTTTATGTGGAAAGCCCAAAATGGGAAAAACCACAGTGAGGGTTAGCTCACAATATATTATAACCGGTTATAGTATATTACAAAAATGCTCACTATAGGTGGACTCACTGTCCACGAGAAAAAAATGATAGAAGAGAGATGGTGGCTCATAGTCTATTTTGAATTGTTACAATTGCATCTTATGTATGCATGAATTACAGTTCCATTGAAGCACAATAGCAAACTTTATCTGATTTTGATTCAACACTCTGCCTCGCTCTTCATTCGCACAATTCTGATCTTCAACTTTGCACTTCTCTGCTCAAATTCACATTACACATAATACATAATACATGTCACATCTCTTATGCAAAACACCAAAAGCAATCCAACTTATATATCCACATTGTAAGAATTGGCTATGAAGGTAGCCACCCAAGATCTAGAGGCCTAATAGAAAGCACAAGCAAAAGAGAGATAGAAACAAGATGACAAGAATAAACTGTATTATCAATAATATGATATGATAGAATGCTACAATGTACATAGGAGACCCCTTGGTTATATAGCCAAGGTGAGAACATAGAAGGGCATAAGATTATGACAAGTGTCGTAATCTTATGACATGAGACAACAATGAAAAGTTATCACTCCACCTAAAGTGGGAAAGGATAATGTGATAATCTCCACAAAAGGTGGAGAGATGATCACATGATGTGTCCACAAAAGGTGGAAGTGATGAGGTAATGACATGTCAAGTCCACCAAAAGTGGAAAATCTCCAACAACCTCCTATGTGGTCCCTAAGTAAACTTAACTAAGGTGTAATCATGACCTAGGACAAGGTACAAGACATTTAATTACACCAACACCCCCCCTTAAGTGCAACTTAGGGAGAATGTACACAAAATGCAAACAATGCAAGATGGGTCCCGGCTACTAGGCCATGTTAGGTACCCATGTACAAATGCAATGCAATCTCTCACAAAGTGGAGAAAATAGAAAAACCCAGTGGGAAAAAACTACCCCCCAAAAGAGAGATGACAAAAAAGAAATATGCTCTAGGAAGGATAAAACCTCAAGTGAGGAAAAAGTCCCCCCCATAAGAAGTAGTCCATGCAACCCCCCCTCAATGGAGAGTCACTGCTCAAATGTCACAATGTCAAGAGTCCCCAATCTAAACTGAAGAAGGAGAGAATGTAGAACAATGTGAAAGTTGAAGTAGAGCGGACCAAGGATGATGATGAGTCCTCCAAATGTTGTTGCAAAAGAAATGCCAAACTGTGCAAAGCACTGATAGAAAGAATCAGGTACAACTGCAGAAGATGCCACATAACTGGTGACTGAGCTGAATCTGTCAACTCAAGAATAACTACAGAATCTGTCGATGAAGAACTGTAAAAGAATCCACACTGCAACAGGAATAAGGTCAGAACCAAGAAGACAACTGCATGAGCATCAACTGAATGCTCAATAATAGCAGATTGGTACAATCCATGTCTCACTAGAGCCATGCACAATTTGTACAATCCAAGTCTCACTGGAGCCATGCACCAAGTCTCTAGATGTAGAACCAAACTTCTGAAGACAGGTAGAGTGCTTCCAAAATAGGAGTCTATATGGTGATTAGTCCATCTCACCGAAATGCATGGGTAACCAGCCGCTGCATACGCTGAGTATATAGGAACTAACACTAGATACATAGATCAATCCAAAGAAGCATACAGAACATGACATAGTACACTGAAATAGAAGATTGTGGCACTTTATTTTAGTGCGATTACAACATTACAAAGAGGAGAACTACAATCAACATGATGCAAAACTGGAAATGCTGATGAAGAAGCCAACCAAAGGTGCCTCGAAGCAGAAGACCGTGAAGAAAGCCCTCCAGGTGGATGTCGGTAGGAGCAACTGACCCCCATTTGACTGCCGATTAGAGGAACAAATGGTCCAAGGCAAGGCTCGATCGGGAGGCAAAATAATTTCTCCAATTTTGCTTATTAATGCATGATTTGTTTTTAAAAAAACTTAATTAAAAGTTTAATTTAAAACATTATTAAAAAACTTTATTATTAGAATAATAAAGAATTTTTTTTTGATAAAAACTTTATTAAAATTGTAAGTAAGCTTAACTAAGGTGTAATCATGACCTAGGACAAGGTACAACACATTTAATTACACCAACACAACATAAACATCAATTAGGTTGGCCTAATTAGATGTAATATTCAAAATGTAACTTGTTGGCTCCAAAACAAGTTATCATCCTTAACACACACCACAATTCAAATCTCAAAACACCTCAAGATAGGTCGGCATAGACCTATAATAAATCCCACATAAGATAGCAATACATATTTATCCTTTGCATACCTTCAAACATATTAGGTCGGCTCCATATAAGACCTAAATGCAAAAACCTTCATCTATGTATCCACATCTTGACACTTGGACCTCAAAACTCGATACTATCTGGAATCCATGCTCAAATTACATTTGGAAAATTATCTTCAACACCACAAGGCCAAAAACACATTCGTGGAGAAGTTTTGATTCTCCCACACAAACACACTATACAAAAAGCAACTTTAATATGTCAGGTTGAACTCTATTACTCATATCTCTCAAACTGTTTGTCCAAACAAGATGAAATCTTGGATTTAGGTGCATCTAACATCCACCAAATTAATGTTAGAAGTGCAAAGCAATATCATTTGTGAAGTGGTGTGGACCCAAAAATTGACACACTATTACACTGAAATGGCAGATTTGACACAATCAAATTTCTATGCATTGAACTTTTCAAACCAAATCAACTTTCCCAAATGTCTTCCACAACACCTCAAAACCTGTTAGGAATACTCAAAATTATTCACATCAATGTTGACATCAATGACAACACTGTATCACGTTGTAACATACTGACCATGCTCATATTGCCAAGCAACATCATCAATGACAAACTTCAACAATCTCTCCAAACTTCCAACACAATGTACATAAGCACAAATAGACATGTGGAGAAGCATGCAATGCACTAGAATCACAACTAGATGTGTGGTCAGATAATGTGTCAACTGAGATGACTTTATGTGAGTATTTGAATACTAAAATTTTGTTAGGCTAGGGTTCAAACAAACACAATAAAAATTTCCTATACTCTACACCACCTTTAAGTTTCACATCACCCTATGTGAAAAATCAAACTTTGTTCTTCTTTGGAGCCTTTGAAGTTTTACCAAGCTACACGCCAAACAAATTACCTTTATGGTAGCTCATAATCCCCATTTCACTTCTAATAATTTGCAATCCCCAAAATTTAGACCCAATCATGCTACAAATATTGCTACACACCAAAAGACCTTTCCAACCAAAAGGTAGATGAAAAACCAACATCGATTCATGTGAGGCTTGGAATAAGACTAAAAACATTTCAACAAATCAAAATGCAAATAAATACTTCTTTTTTTTTTCATTTTTTGTTAAACAATGGATATCTTTAGGTGTTTGAACATTGCTAATGAAACTTATGTATACAAATTTTAATTTTGATTGACAAGAACCAAAAAAAATTAATAACTTATCGACGATTGCATGACCACTCTAATTCTATGGCCATGACATAGTAGGAACTAAAAATACTAACAAAATCTATTTGGGATTGAAATTCACACAAATAAATATAAACAATATGGATAGTTTTGATGTGAGGAAGATCAATACATTATTGCATAAAATTATTATATGTTAGTTAAACTAATTAATATATAAAAAATAGTTATGTTGATTGAATGATTACGAAAAAAGTCTTATACATATTTTTATCTTCTATTGTGATTTTGTATGGACTATTTAGTCTAAGCTTTCTATTTTTTATCCAGAGTTATGAACCAGTGAGGTCATAATCGAGGGACCTCATCCTCAACATAAATACTCGACAATTACATCCCAATGGGGTTTGAATCTTGATGGCAAGAACAACATCACAACAACTTAACCATCACACCATGCCACTATTGACAATTGAACTTTCTAATTAATCCTTATTTATTATATCAATTGTTTGACATGATTCGTCACTATTTATGAATTAATTTTCATACATAAATTTAAACCTTCCAAAAGCTCTTTTCCACCTTCTAATTAAAAATTACAAATAAAAACAAACAAACTTACTTTATACATAAAAATCATTTCGATATTTAAAAATATTAAACTAACTAAAATATTAATTAAATTTATAACTAAATTCAAATCATGTAGACACTCATCCCCATAAGCTTTCATGGACAACTGAAACAATTATCTATACCCCTAATTCCTTCCCCCCTGCCCCCTGGCCCCCTTCTCCCCACTCCCAACAAAAGAGATCAATGTCTATCCAAGACAGTAAAGAATAAAGCTTTTAAGAAAAGGATGAAGAGACACACTCATATAGATATGGAATACACATCAATAGCTCAGGTATGAACTACCCAGGGCAGTTGTCTTAAAGGTGAAGAGAATATAATTTGAAACAAGGCCCACACAGTTTAACAACATTTAAGACTTTTATAAGCAGAAACCTCGATTGTTCCATCTACCTCATCTGATTAAGAAGATCACAAAAATAAATCAAATCAAAGCAAGCGGCAGAGATGAAGTATAAGCAAAGCTTTTGGTAGAGGAGACAGATCAGATGGGGATTGGGTGCCAACACTGATGGCCACATACGTAATAACCTGCACAAAAAGATTACTGATTAAGAAACATGATTCATTTAAGGCACCCTAATTGAATTGAACTGATAACAGGAGATGAATTATAGGCCAAGAAGGGAGACAGATTGATAAGTAATATGCAGAGAACAAAGTTGGGATTCTGCCTGTTTTTAGGTCTGTTGGGTCTCATTGCTTTGTCGGCTGCCATTGCTGCTGAATTCAAGCACACCAAGGTAGGCAATTAGTGTATGGCTCTGCCTTTTTCTTTAAAGTATGCCCCAATTGACTTTTATGGCAGTTTAGATATCATTGACCCAGAATTCATTTCTCTTCTAATTGTGTGAATTTACTGTGTTTGAAGGCTGATCAGGTGAAATATGAGCATGGGGAATGCACTCTTCCAAGTAGCCCTGCATTGTGGCTGGGAAGTGCAGCAGCCATAGCCCTTGTGGTTGCTCAATTGTCAGCCAATGCAATGGGGGGCTGTGTGTGTTGTTGTACAGAGAATGTGCACAAAATCTCTTCCAGAAATAGATCCATTGCTGTTCTCTGCCTCTTCCTCTCTTGGTATGAATCAATACAGTCATATTACTACTGTTTCATAAGTTATTTCATTTTAAGGTTGTTTGATTGGTTCAATTAGATACGCAATTAGGATAGCTTCAATTTCTGATAAGAGGGATTTAAAAGGCTCCATTAGTCTCAAGTGATGTATAATTGAAATCTGAGACTGATTAAACTCAAATGTGTGATAACTAGTTTCAGTTGGTGAGTCATTCGTATAGTTTCAATTATGTCAATTGGGCTTGTGGGGTTTGATTAGTCTCATCTAATTCAAATTTTGAATTCAAAGTATTATTGAAAATTTGAAACTGAAAGAACGCCAATTTACAGTAATCAATTGTAATTGATGAGCAATTGGGTTTGTGGGGCTCAATTAGAGTCATCTGATTCTATTCAATGTATAATTGAGACCACCTGACCAGTGACCTGTGCTAATTAAATGTATCTGGGGAGCAATTGGGCAGCTTCAATTCATGTAAATTGTGTTTGTGGGGCTTTTCCATCGATTCAGTGGGATGTATATTCGCTTTTTATATTTATTGGAGGATGCTATTGCTAGGTATAACAACAACATACAGTAGCAGTTAAACCAGTCTTGGCTCAAACTAGGAAACACTCAAAAACCGATGAACACCTCAAACAGTTGTAACAAAAACGCTCTCACCTGGAGAAGGAAACACCCATAAGAAAAGTACCATTTATAACAACAGGAAAGCTCTAAAGTGGAAAATCCATGAATTACAAAATAATCAATCTCACTTCCTTCTAATCAATCACAGTGTCAGGCAAATTCACCGTCAACAATTCACCGCCAATATTTTTACCCCCAACAATTCATCGTCAATCATTTATTGCCATGACAAATTCATCTCGTGAAAAATTCACCGCCACCAATATGATCTGAATTGCTGATGGTGAATTTTCCACGAAATGAAATTGTCATGATGATGAATTGTTGAGGATGAATTTTCCTAGAACCATCACAATTGAAAAACAATCAGTGGCTTTAATTCATGTTAATTGGGTTTGTTGGGCTATATTGATCTCCAACGTCAGATGCATGATTGAAAGCAATTGAACCCTTACTAATATTGACTGATCTAATAAAAGTCCATTCTAAACCGTACAAATCATGTGTAATTGTAATATAGAAAGCAGAAATGCATGTTAATGTCCAAAAGTAGATCGATGGGGCTGTAAAAGACAAATAAATGCACAGCATTCCTGGTAACAAATTCATGAAACAAAGTTAAAATAAAAATAAAAAGAACAGAAAAAAACATGGAGAAGACAGTTAGCACTGTATATGTTTTCAACATTTCTAACATATACTTAGCTTGAAAAATTATTTACAGTGTTAGACTAGACTGGGATGTCTCAGTATTTTTTATTGATGGGACTTAATTGAACATGATTGAGATATTTCTGTATTTTTTACTGATGGGATTTAATTGAACAGGTTAACTTTTGGATTTGCACTTTTTCTACTGGTGGCGGGGGCGGGCATGAATGAGAGCCAGCCATACAAAAGGCAGTGGATGGATAAGGAGTGCTATGTTGTTAAGACTGGAATTTTTGCTGCTGCAGGAGCCTTGTCTCTCTTCACAGTAATGCTTTCCATGGTTTTTTACTTGGCTATAACTACAAACAAGGTGGAAGATGAGAGAGATGAGAATGCTAATGGTGGACCCCAGGAACATATAGCAGTTGATGTGGCTCACCCTGATGCTACCAAGGACCTACCCTCCAAGTAGTGGGAACAGTGTTTGAATCACCTAGTACAAGCTCATTTTTCTGATATATACCTAGTATAATTACTAATTGTGATCATGGTATGATGGAAAGCATTTTCCTATAATGTGTTTTTCTTGTCTTGTTTTTCCCATATAGGTAATTGAAAAAATAAAATATTTTGAATCAATTTTTTAAAGGCATTTAAGATATATTAAAATTTAGCTGGACTTCGAGTTTGTAAATAAATATTTTTTAATTTTTATTATATTGGTGAAAATTGTGTATCTTTTGTTTTTTGCTTTTCATTTTGGATTCAAGTTAATAGGGTTGTCCTTTATGTAAGGGTTAGTGTACAAGTGACATATTGTAGTATGAAAGATGGCAAATAACTAGAACCTTATCTAATTTCACTTGCACACCTTTTTAGGGACTACTCATAATTCTCAAATCCATTTCTACAATCACATAACTAATCCAAGTCAATTTCACAAATTATGAATGTGATCTCTAAAATTTTAAATTTTAAAATGTAAAATTGGGCCCTTGCTAACCCCCTCTTATTAGTTGTTATAAGCTGACTAAAGCATGAAAAATGGTAACTTGTGTTCTAGAGTCCTATATTGAATGACAAACCTTAGTTAATTTAAAATCTAGACACTTTTTGAGAGAGGACTTAGGACAAGAGATCCAAAATAGATTAAAATAATATTAAAATCTATATTATAAATAAAACCATACCTTTGATCAAGCTAAAGAGAGTTCAAACAAAACAAAATGCATGACAAATATTACCAATGTAAAACCCACTTTATTGAAGTTGATTGCTCAAGATGTAATGAATGTGGTTGCTCAAGGATTTTTGTAAGATTTTTGTCTACCATGTGCTTGTGAAGGTATGAAGATCATGGACATTTTGATGAAGGATTGGATTGAATTTATAGGTTTGGTTGAGGATGTGAACAAAAATACTTGATCTTGAATGAATAGTAGAGATTGATTGAGATGAGTGGAGAATCTTCACTTACTAAGAATATTCAAGGAGAGTTACGAAGGCACCTTAGTGGGCTCTCAAATAGGTGAGATCAATTAGTCATTTTTTATTTATTTATTTTGACTAATTAGTTTTTGCATGGGTGAAAAATATAAGGAAATTATGGAGGAGTTATGATGGAATAAGTGGATAATTAGATTTTTTATTACTTATGGAAAAATACATGAAAATAGATTTATTTGTTTATTTTATAAAAAATGGGTGAGTAATATCCTAATTAACTAAATAAAATGAATTATATAATTAATTTGTGGTGGTAAATGAAAATAGGAATAAGCACAAAAATGGGGAAATACCAACATGGTATTAGGATGTGATATTAGAAGGTAATAATATATGTGTCTACACCCTTATTTTTTATATTTTTTGTTTTTTTCTTATTGGATCTATATTTGATGGCTACCCAGCCACCCACCCTTGTGTAATTTGACTGTTACCATTTATGATGGATTTTCCTTTATCTTTGCCTTCAACATCCTTACATGATTGCCTCACTAATTTTTATATGCTCCTATCCTTTGCAATATTTGATCCTTATTGTGGACATTGAAAAATGTCCTAAGCATGCAAACACCATTTTTCACATCAATTCCCCTTCTTCCCTACATAATTAAATATTTTTAATTATTTAATTATTGTCTAAAGTCATATTCTTCTATTAATTAAATAATTTTAATTATTTAATTAATTAAGTTTGCTTTTTATTTCTCCTTTGATTAATTAAATAATGTTTATTTAATTATGTCATCAATTACCATTTTTCACATCAATTCCCCTTCTTCCCTACATAATTAAATATTTTTAATTATTTAATTATTGTCTAAAGTCATATTCTTCTATTAATTAAATAATTTTAATTATTTAATTAATTCATTTTGCCTTTTATTCTTCCTTTGATTAATTAAATAATATTTAATTAATTATGTCATTAATTAATCCTCTCTCAATAGTTAAATAATTTTTTATTTACTTAATTATTTGCTTTCATTTTTATTCTATAGTTAAATAATTATTCATTAGCCTCTTCTTCATAGAGATATCCAATCATAAAGAATCCAACAATCACATCTTCCTTGAATAGAGCAATCAACATTCTAGCACTTGGGATTTGGGTGCGATGACACCTACATATGACAAGGATCCTACATGGGATGAATTTCCCTTTGACTCAGAGACATTCAAAACTCAGAACACAATGTGGGTCATGAGATTACTGTTGAAGAAGAAGATGTCTTAAATGAAGAAGGTTGTATGGAAAATCTACCAAATGATCTCTTTGAGAAGGTTGCAGCCACTAATGAAGAGTTTGGTGCTACTGAAATTTTTGAAACAATGCCTATTGGGGAGCATTTTCATCATACCAGTGATAGTAATCTTGATGTTGATTGGGACACTCCTATACATGGAGTACATCAATTCAACCTCTTGGAGAATCCAATTGAGGAGCATGACGAAATGGAGCCTAATGAGGACTTCAAATCAACATTCAGTAGTCTCATTGCTTGAGTTAGGGGCTGCCTTAACTTTTGATCAAAGTGACAGTGAGGAGGAAGTAGATTTAGAAGATCATAGGGCTCTTGATAATGAAGATATTCCTAAATCTTGGTTTCATGGAGAACCAAGTCACTTGGTTGAACAAATACCTAGGGAGTTATGTGAATTGAAGAATCAACTCTTGGTCACCAATGAGAAGGAGATTTAGGTCCTCACAAATTTGGACAACACTCACAAGATCCTTGAAACCCTCATGCAGAATGGAGTTGAGGGAAGAATTACTTCTTTAGACTTACATCTTATCAAAGACTCTTTGGAAACTGTGAAAAAAGAGTACTTGCATCTAATTAGAGATTGGGATAATTCTAGTGAATTTGAAAAGGAAACCATTAGTGCATTTCAAAAGGAAACCATTAGTGCATTTCAAAAGGAAACCATTAGTGCATTTCAAGGAAAAGAGAGAAAGGTTGATAAGCTTACTCTTGAGCTTGAATCAATAAAAGACATGTTAGAAAATACTCAGTTGGCTCTAATGGAGGTAGAAGATCAACTAGTTGTTTCCAAGCATCTCAGGGAGCAAGAGAATGAACAAAGAGCTGAAGAAATCAAGCAAGTGATTGCTAAGCTTGATAGTCTTCAAGAGGAGCTTGACTTATAGTATTTTCCAAAAAATCCAAAAATTGCAAGTGCAAATTTGGATCATCAAGTTAGATTGGAGCAAGAGAAAATAAATGATTTTCAAATTCTTGACAATCCTCTCTTTGAAGTGGGTGCAAAGACAACTTATGATAACCCCCTTTTTTGTGATGGAAGATGAAACATGTGGTGAAGTGACCAAGCATGAGGCTGAGTATTGTTTCTAGCTTATTGATAATTTGATATCAAACCATGAGGACATGTAACACTTTGTGATTGGCAATCTTTCGAGGCTACTTGATAGTGAATTCATAAGCGGGTTTGAGGATGAAGTCTCTACATGGGAAGTGTTGAATTAAGGTGACTTCAACATCTTTGACATTGAGGTATTGTTCAAAAATAGTTTGGTAGCTGCTGAAGGCTTCGTTATAGTAGCAAGGAAAGGAGATTTCAGACTTGTTACTTATGAAGCTTGGGAGAAAGAAGGACAAAAACAGGATGTCTATATACATTTGAAAATACATCCCTTGGTTTGAGTGATATTTTATCCTATACCAATTATTTTTGGGGATTGGGATTGAAGACAATATTTTCTCCATGCTCCATAGTTGTTGATTCTTTAGTGGATGGGCTACAAAAGATTGCCAAAAGAGTCACAAACTTCCATGGTGAGCAAGGTGTTATGAAGGGCATTTGGAGTTGTGATGTACATCTTTCCAAGAATATTGAGGGTCATTTTTGGTTGGGTATCCATGCTTGGGGTCCTCAACATGGATTGGTGAAGCTTATTAGGTATGGTAAGAAGGATCCTTGGAGGGATAAGGATCAAAATTTTAGAATTTATGGTGTTGTTTCGTTCCTTACCAGCCATTTGGTGGTTCCATTTATTCATCAACAAATGGTTTAGAGAGAAATTTTAAGGGTTGGAGGAATGAATAGATGGTTACTATTTGGAGTGTTCCTTGGCATAGAAGGGGTTAGATTTTGAGTCTTAAGCTTGCCGATTGGTTGCAAACCAACCACCTTACATTTGGAGTTACTCTCATTCCAGAGAGTTGGCACATTATTTCTTGCCAAGGAGGTAAAAGGTTTTATTTGGAGATTGCTTTGAAGTGCTTCCTAGCCACTTTTGATGTGTTGATATGCAACAATATGATCATCTCACATGCTAATGCTTGAGAATTTCATTAGAACTATTGTTATCCCTTGAGTATAGCACTAAACTTAGATTGCACCTCAAGTTGATTTTAGCTTTGAACAATAGTGACTATTGGTTACTTCAAACCTTCTAAACTCAAAGAGTTCATCTTATGAGGGTTTGTGATGCAAGACTTGGTATTTCCCTCTTGGTGTTGTTTCAAGACAATGAACTACCGCAAGATTGGTTTCACTATTCAGAGACTCTCAAAGTTGGAGCAACCAAATTTTTTAGGAGTCTTCATGGTTGTATGCGGAATTATGATGATATGTTTGTTGAACTCTTCTGAGGGATGGATTTCCTTTTAGCAAGAAGATTTGGGGTAGTCACATTTGCAATTGTGACTCTACTTGACACCATGAGGGTGAATGTTGAGGAGTACGGTTTTGAGTTGAGCGGATTCTCCTTCCTATTGCCTAAGATCATGTTAGGCAATGACATTGCAAATATGGACTTCTTAGAGATGTTTGGGCATCAGATGTTGTATGATGTAGATTTCAGGGCTTCCAGGTATTTCATATTGAGTCTCATGGTTGGTATCATTTAGGGTTATAGGAGAGGAGAGTGCAAATTTGGCACATTAATGGTTTCATAGTTGTGATCAGAGTGGTGCAACATCGACATGGTGGGTCATTTCTGAGATGGACATGGTACCCTGGGATCTTACTTGGTTTTATGTGGATTAGTCTATTCTTTCTGGAGTTGTGGTGGCATTGCTTGAGGAAAAGAAATATTTGGGAAGGGAGGACTGTAATGTCCCCTTTTTGGCCCTATGCTTTTTAGTGGCTGATAGCATTTTTTCAGAGTCTCGTGGGCTACTCAGAGGCATTTTTAAGGTTTCCTAAATTCTCAGAGGTTTCTTGTCAAGTTTTCAAGGGCTTGTTGCAAGAGTTTTCCAGAAGGGTTTATGGGTCTTTCTAGGTTTTCAAAGAGCTTCGATAGGTTGTCACATGCATTTTCATTAGTGATTATTTTTGGACTTACTATTTTTAGTACCCGAAATGTGCTCAAATGGTGTTTGAAGTCACTTACTACTTTTAGTAGTATGCTATCTATAGTAAGTGTTATTTTTGGTAGTATGGTTTGGCAATAGTTCAATACTCATTGACTATTTAAGGCAGTGTGACAGTGCAGTATTAGTGGAGGCTTCTCCAGCTTTCTTGGAATTCTGAAAAGGAAAGTTTAATAACTTAAATTATGTTATTTTTCTAATGTTGCTTTTTGGCCCCCATGCCTAGGCTTTATAACTTCAGTTGTTTTTAAACGTGGGCCTCATATTTGGACACCAATACTGGAGATTATTGCAATTTTTCTAAAGGTTTATTGATGCAAGTGAAGTTGGATGCCCAAGTTTGAAAATTCAATTCTTTTATTAATATTTTATATTACTCCTCATGTGGGCGTTCCTTTTGGAAGGAAAGGAGATTTTGAATTTCTGGGTTCTTGGGCTTATAAATAAAGCTTCTCTCCTCTCTTTTGGTTATCCATTTGTTATCATAACGAAGTGATGCCGAATTGGTTTCAGACTCTTGCTTTGAGGTTGATACACCTCCTAGTTCTTTTTCAATTTTGATTTTGCAAGATAACTCCTAGCCGAACATTGGGTGCTTCTTCATTTAGAGATTGTAGATCGAGCTTCATTGGTGATAGCTTCTTTCGTGTTTTCTGATTTTATGGGTTTTGATGTTTTATAATATTTTGGTGTGGGTGCGAGTTAGTTTTGGATTTGGACTTCTTTGGAGTGTTTTTATCAATTTTTATGTTGCTGGATTATCTATGGATGATTCATGTTATTGTTCACTCTGACCAGAGAAGATAGGATCTTTTTGTGGGCATTGGCTTAACAATTTCATGCTAGGGCACCCATTCTTTCCAAGTTTGGTGATTTTAGACAAAGAAATTGAGTTTTAAAAGTAGGTCACCCTCCTTGGGGGTTGTACACCTTGGTTGGGAGTACATTGGGATGCATGCTAGAGTTTCTAGGCTGGTTTCAGGGTGTTTAGTTGTTAGGTCTTGGAAACCTAGCTCTTTGGCATCATTTGCAACAAGTTTGAGGTGATTCAAAGGTGTGGTTGGAGAGATATGAGCATTTGATGGTGTGCAGGATGGTGTATCAAGTTTGTCGATCAGAAAATCAAATTGCTGCCCCTTTATATCAGACCTAGTATGTTCTTAGTATTTGCTTTTTTTATGATGCCTTATAGTTTATTTGAAGCAAGGACTGATCTATATTGTATTAGGCTTCATTTTGAGTAGCTCATATCATATTTTTCCATGTATTTGAAAATCATTGTAATGCTTATTTGGTAGTACCATTCAACCTTCTACTTCTTAATTATATTGTACTTCACTCCCGTTGAATAAGTGGTTGAGTTTCTCTTTCATTTCTCGTTACCCACTGAAAAAGTGGAAGTGGCTAGCTATTCTGCCAAGTTCTTTGCTTACCTTACTTTCCTATAGCTCGCTGAAAAGTGGAAGTGGTTGGCTTTGCCGCCAAGTATTTACTTTCCTCTATTGGTCGAATTGCCGCCAATTAGATTTCTTGTACTTCTAGCATTGATATTATTAATCGGATCCCCTTACACCGTATGCTCTCACCTTGCTCACTCTGGGATCTAGGTGATCAAAAAGTGAAGGGTTAATTCTAGTTGCATATCTTTAAATTTGGGCTAACACTAATGGGTGAAGTTTGTCTAAAAAAATTGGAAAAAACTAAGGGGGTATATTTCAAAGAACAATACCAAGAATTCAAATGGCAAGATAACACCCAATTAATTGATATTAATAATAGGGTGATTTACAAATCCTTGTCTAACTTTGATTCTATCACAAAATATGCTAACAAATGTTGGGAACTTAACTTAACTATAAAAAATGGCAAAACATCTTTAAAAATATATGGTCAAACGTGTTAGAGCCCAAAAAGGCTTGTTTTAGATGGCTTCTTATTTTACAAAGGTTACCATATAAAATTGAGTATTCTGATTTTGAAATATGTAACATCTGTAGAATGCCTAAATTAATTAAGCATATTTTTTTATTTTTTTTTATGCCAAAGAAATTTGGAACATGATTTGTAATGAGAAAAAGATTTGGGGAGAATATGGTGAAATTAATTAAAAAATATATATTATGAATGAAAATGAACTAGTTAAAGATTATAATATGTTTTGGATGTGTCTTTCAACATAAATATTATGGAAAATTTGGAAGGAAAGAAATGAGGATAAATTTAAAGGGGTTAGAAGGGCACTTACTAAGTATTCTAAAAGATTCATATTGCACAATGTCGCCATGCAGGTTACTATTACAATGGAGATCTCAAAATGTAAATTTTTGAAGCTATTAAGGGATGACATAGTACATGTTACCAAAGAGAAGGTAAGTTATGGTCACACCTAGCAATATGGTCAACCAAATATAGCTACATTTTTTAAAGCTCTCAAGGAACTCCAAATGTCTTCAATAATAAAACAAAGGAAAATCAGAAGGTGAACAAAGAAACAAGGGGTCCTAGATTTCATATCAATGAAGGAGAACGATTTTGTAGTTGAAGTAGTCAGATCTAATGAATAAATTTCAGCTATTGATCCTCCATTAGGTTGGATGGACATGGATACCTATAGTGAGAGTAAGAACTTCTACTAATGAAGCAATACTATGACTATATATGTAAATCTGTAATTGAATAAGCTATTTTTTGTATAGTGTATATTTTTGTGTGGAAAAATACAAGATGTTTTGGCAACAATTATAACTGTGGACAATAGTAGTATATAGGACTATCTATTTGATTCAAACAATGTGTGGTCCTTTTTTGTGACTTAATATCGTCAATACAAAAAATAATTAAGTTTTATTGAATTTGATGAACAAGTGTTCGTCACATTTAGAATGATGATGCAAATCTAGATTTTCTTTAATGCTCCAATTTGAAATGTTCCTATAATGAATGCTCCTTAAATGAGAATGGCTTATCAAGTGATTTTTGGTTATGAGATTATATGCAAATGGATGTAAATGAATACCTTTAAAATATTGCAAGTATGAGCATATTTGGTGGTGTTGTCATTAATGTTGTCATTGATGTCAACATAGTTCAGTATATTGCAGTTTGTGCATGTATAGTTGAGATACTCCTAAGATGTTGTGAGTACATGGAGCTATCTTTATGATGTTGCAGATGTGCTGCATTGATGAGTTTCCAAGTGCTTTTGAGAAAATTAATAAAGAGAGAAGTCAGAGTTATGAATATGTTCAAAATGTGCTCCGGTATGTGCTCCGCGTTTCTCTTGTGTTGATCCTATGCTTTTGCGGATCTAAAGGGTTGTTTTTGATGATCTGATGGTGAGATCTATTGATTTGTAGTTTTTGGTTTGATGAAGTGTGAAAGTTGTGTTCACCAGTGTGTGAACCGTTCTAGTAGAGTTAGTTTTTTGTGACTAGGAGAAATATTTCTGCTCCGCAGTCCTTTGCTATTCTATTTCAGATCGTACGGATCTGGAATGTGTCTTATAATGTTGTTCTCTTGGATTTGGCAAAGATGTGTGTGGTTTGGTGATCCAAAAGTCAAGTTTCAGAGTTGTTGTATGTGTCTGCACAGTCTGGATGGACTGATGGAAGGAGTTTGGTGTTCGAAGATTATTGCACTTATTGCGGATGTATCTGAAGGAACCTAAGATGTGTTCTCATGCATAATGAAGCATTTTGCGTCGTCTGTGTGCTATCTTCTTATTGAGAAGCATGCACATCAATGTTCATTTGTGTTTTCATTAGGTTTAGTCGACCTGGTGTTTACAGTTCATTTGAAGAATTAAATTTAGTTAAGGAAGTGTGTGGTTGATTCGAGACATTATTTTAGGTCTTGGTTAAATTTTTTTTTTGTCCACTCTCATTCCTTTCCACCACGGGAATGTTGAGTTGTTGACCTAATTTGAATTTATAAAATGAGGTGTATGTGGCTGACCTTGGAGAAAGTTTCTAAGGTTGAAGATGGTATAAATGCAAGTTGAATTGCGAAGAATTGGATGAGGATGGAAAAGTAACAAAGTAAGCCACAAATTAAAAGAGCAGAAGTGTGTGAAAGTGAGTTGAGGCAACAGTACTTCATTGTGTTAGATTCCTGAAGGTAGTAAGCTAAAGATTTTTGCAATAATTTGATCAAGGTTGCAAATGTGTGTTAATTGTTGTAGTAGATCTTTTGTTTTCTTTTGTATCAGTAGGCAATGAGCCTCCCTGTTGGGAAGTGAGTCCTTTTTGTAGGCAGTGAGCCTTTGTATATGGACAGTGAGTCCTCTTCTGGGCAGTGAGCCTTTGTAATCGGTTTTGCTATCTCTTTATATTGTGAGTTAATCCTCACCATGGTTTTTCCCTCATTAGGTTTTCCACATAAAAGTTGGTGTTCATTGTGTTGATTTTACTTTTTGATATCTGCATTTCATGTTCATAATTAATAACAGAACAATGTGGTTGTAAAGTTAATAAGTGTTGATGTTTTGAGGTTAAATTTGGTGACAACTAATTCACCCCCCTCTCAATTGTCCTGCACCTTTTAACAATTGGTATCAGAGCTTTGGTTCCTTGTTGTAGATCTTAACTGCTTAAGGAAGATCTAATGGCGCATAAATTGGCGATCCCTATGTTCGATGGATCTAATTACAGTGACTGGAAAGTGCAGATGAGAGGATATATTATCTCTCTTGGTTACAAGACCTGGAAGGCTGTTGAGACGAAGTATGTTGCTCTGACGAGTGGTCCTACTACTACAGATGAGGTTTCTGCTTATGAGGAGAATGAGAAGGAGAGATATGCTATTTTCAGTGCCCTATCTAAAATTGAGCGACCTAAGGTTCTTTCTTTGGACACCACTTATGAAGTTTGGAAGAAGTTGGAAGATCTTTATGAAGGAAATGACAAAGTGAAATTGACAAAGAAGCTGACGGAAAAGCACAGATGTGAGAATCTAAAAATGGAAGAAGGTGAAGATTTTGCAAGCTATTTCCAGAGGGTTTAACTTGCAGTGAATGATGTTAGGAATCAAGGGGGTAAACTAACTAATGAAGATATAATTGAGAAGATCCTAATAACCTTTCTAGAGTGTTATAGTGATAATATTTCAGTTATTGAAGAAATGTATGATCATAAGAAGTATATTGAAGAAGAGCTATTTAGCACCTTGACTGCATTTGAGATAAGAAAGTTTGGAAAGGAGGAAAAGACAAAAATAACATTTAAGGCAATGAAGATTGAATATGATCCAGATAGTGATGGTTCTGATGAGCTGGAAGCGAATTTCACGAGGAAGTTGATGTTACAAGATGGTGTGTCCCTTGGTCTTCTTTGCAACATAGTGCTTGGGTTTGTGACATGGTCTAACCACCTCCTGTGGATCTTAAATGACACTTGTATCGGGCATTGACAGGTCGACCTTTTGGTGCAACAGCAAGGCCAACAATTTGTATCAGAGTTGGTCATAGGTTCAAAACCCTCGCTTGTGTTGGGGGGGATTGTTGCAAGATGGTGTGTCCCTTGGTCTTCCTTGCATCACAACGCTTGGGTTTGTGACATGGTCTAACCACCTCCTCTGGATCTTAACTGACACTTGTATCGGGCATTGACAGGTCGACCTTTTGGTGCAATGGCAAGGCCAACAATTGAAGAAAGGTTTCAGTAAGTATAAAGGTATGTTTCCCTTTAAATGTTTCGGTTGTGGTAATATTGGTCATTATGCTTCAAGATGTCTGAATAGAGTTGTACATAAGAAGAACAAGGATCACAATGATAAGGATAGAAAGGATAAGAAATATAAGAAGTTGTATTATGTTAAAGAAGAAGCCAAAATCTCTGATGATGAATCTGACTATGGGGGTGATGATAGTGAATGTTTGTTTTTAGCTTTGGAGAGTAAATCTATATTTGCTAACCCTGGAAAATGTGCAAGAGAGAATGCTTCAGAGAACAAAAAGAATGAGATGGAAGGTACTTTGGTCACTGCCTTTCATGCCAGATAGGATCAAGACTACTGGGTGATTGATAGTGGATGCTCTAATCACATGACTAGAGATAAAAATAAGTTCACTAAACTTGAAAAGTATGATGGTGGTTTGGTCATGTTTGGTGATGATTCAAGAGCGAAGATTGTTGGAAAAGGTTCTATTAGCTTTGATGGAATTCACAACATTGATAATGTATATTATGTAAAGGGTTTGAGGCATAACCTTTTGAGTGTTGGTTAGATGTGTAGCAATGGTTTTAAGCCTATGTTTTAGAATAATACCTGTGAAATCATAAAAGGATTCAAAGATATTCTTGTTAGTGGAAGGAGAACTCATGGAAACATCTATCAGCTTAAGGGTGTTGATGGCCAGTGCCTTGTATCTCAAATCAATGAAAGTTGGTTATGACACCAGAGAATGGGACATGTAAACTTTGATAATATAGTCAAGATCAGTTCAAGGGAAGTAGTCTGAGGTCTGCCTAGAATCGCAAAGCCGACTAATACTATGTGCAGAAGTTGTCAGTTGGGGAAACAAACAAGAACCAGTTTTAAAGGAAAAGAGCAATCTACTACCAAAATGTTGGAGTTAATTCATACTAACCTTTGTGGTCTGACTAGAATGGGAAGCCTAAATGGTGACAGGTATTTCGTGCTCCTTATTGATGATTATTCTCAAATGACATGGGTTGCTTTTCTTAGAGAAAAGTCTCAGGCTTTGGATAGGTTTAAAGTGTTCAAAGCAAGAGTGGAAAATGAAGTGAATTTGAGAATCAAATGTTTGAGATCTGATAGAGGTGGATAATTCACTTTGAGTGAATTTAATACATTTTGTGAAGAGCATGGCATAAAAAGACAATTCTCTGCTTTGAGAACCCCTCAACAAAATGAGGTAGTTGAGAGGAAAAACCAGATGGTACAGGAAGTTGCAAGAACCATGATGAAAGAATCAAATGTGTCGGATGTGTACTGGAGAGATGCAATACACATTGTTGTTTATGTTCTTAATAGAGTTCAAATTAGAGGCAAAAGCACAAAGACTCCTTTTGAGTTATGGATTGGTAAGACTCCTACTGTGAAGTAATTCAAGGTATTTGGAAGCAGATGTTACATTAAAAGAGATGATGAAAATCTTGGGAAGTTTGATGCTAGATGTGATGAAAGAATTTTGCTTGGGTACTCTACTACTAGCAAAGCATATATATGCTTCAATAAAAGATTGATGAAGATTGTTGAAAGTGCTAATGCGAAAGTTGACGAAGACATGCACATACCTATTGAGATAAGTGAAGTTGAACTTGATGATCCTATCTGTGGACAAGTACCTAAAGAGAATAAGGAGAAGGAAGAAGAAGAGGAAGAAGAACAAACTGAAGAAGAAGAAGAAAATGAACCGAAACCTATTTCTAAGACTCCTAAGTATGTGCAGAAGAATCATCCATAGGAACAAATAATTGGAGATAAGAGTGAAGGTGTGAAGACAAGAAGTAAAGTAGAAGGTGAGGTAAATCTGTGTTTACTCTCTAAAATTGAACCTAAGTCTGTGAGTGAAGCATGTGAAGATGAGAATTGGATGAGAGCTATGAAAGAAGAACTGCAGCAGATAGAAAAGAATTAGACATGGAAATTGGTTCCTAGACCTGTGAATAAGAATGTAATTGGTTCAAAATGGGTGTTTCAGAATAAGTTGAATGAAAATGGTGAAGTTATAAGAAATAAGGCAAGACTTGTATGCAAGGGATACTAACAAGTTGAAGGCATAGAATTTGAAGAAACATTTTCCCCTGTGGCTAGAATGTAAGCTATTAGAATGTTTTTGGAATTTTCTACCCACAAGGATTTTAAAGTATATCAGATTGATGTCAAGTTAGCATTTTTGAATGGTGAATTGGAGGAAGAAGTATTCATGGAACAACCTGAAGGATTTCAGTTATCTAAAAAACTGGATATGGTTTGTAAGTTGAAGAAGACATTGTATGGACTGAAGCAAGCTCCTAGAGCTTGGTATGCAAGATTTGATAGATACTTGACTAAACAAGGATTCAACAAAGGCTTTGCTGACAACAATCTTTACTTCAAAGTGCAAGGTAACAAAATGTTAATAGTGGTAGTATATGTTGATGATATCATCTTTGGTGGAAATGAAGGCATGTGTAAAAAATTTACAAAAGAAATGCAAAAAGAATTTGAAATTTCCATGATTGGTGAGTTGAATTTCTTTCTTGGTCTTCAAGTAAATCAAAATGATAAGGGGATATTCATTTCACAATATAAGTACGTGAAAGAGTTGTTGAAGAAGTTTGGAATGGATGATTCCAAATTGGTTAGTACTCCTATGGTGACCAAATGTAAGTTGAGTAAAGATGATGAATTTGCTAAAACTGATTAGAGCAAACACAAATCTATGATTGGTGGGTTGTTGTATCTTACTGCTACCAGACCGAATATTATGCATGCAGTATGCTTAGTTGCCAGATTTCAAGTAGATCCTAAAGAGGCACATGTTACAACAGTAAAGAGGATATTTAGATATTTTAAAGGTACACCAGATTATGGCTTATGGTATCCTAAAGGTGTTGATTTCACCTTGAGTGCTTATACCAATGCAGATTGGGCTGGTTGTGTGGATGACTGGAAGAGTACTAGTGGGGGTGCTTTCTTTCTTGGTAGAAGATTGATTTCTTGGTTGAGTAAGAAACAAGACTTGGTTTCTTTATCCATTGTAGAGGCATAATACATTGTTGCAACATCCTGCTGCAGACATGTTTTGTGGATGAAGAAAACTTTGAAAATACACTGGAGTAATATGTAATGAGCCTATTCCTATTTTTTGTGACAACACAATTGCTATAAAAATTTAAAAGAATCCAATTATGCATTCAAGAACAAAACACATATCTATTAAATATCATTTCCTGAGAGAAAAAGTGTTGGAGAATGAAGTCAAATTGGAGTATGTGATAACAAAGGAACAAATTGTAGATATATTTACTAAGGATCTTCCAGAGGATACTTTTGAGTATCTTAGGGAGAGGTTGGGGGTCATTGGCCCTCCGAACTAGATGCACATGAAGGTGCATTAGTCTAGTGAATTCACAGATTCTTCATTTATCTGGACTGATGAATGTGTCTACTCCACATAGGGAGGAGAAAAGGTTTCCATTGTTGCAGTATGAGTTGAATGGGTGCACTCCTAAGGGGGAGTGATCAAAGTTTTTAATCTTTTCCATTGATGTCAAAGGGGGAGAGAAAGTCATGTGAAAAATAGTAAGAAAAGGAAGAGAATGTGTCCTCCCAGAATATTGTGTAGGATGTTGTCTTTGATGGTTTTTCACATTATGTGTTGCCATCAATGATAAAGGGGAGATTGTTGCAAGTATGAGCATATTTGGTGGTGTTGTCATTAATGTTGTCATTGATGTCAACACAATTCAGTATATTGCAGTTTGTGCATGTATAGTTGAGATACTGCTGAGATGTTGTAAGTACATGGAGCTATCTTTATAATGTTGCAGACGTGTTGCATTGATGAGTTTCCAAGTGCTTTTGAGAAATTAATAAAGAGAGAAGTTAGAGTTATGAATGTGTTCAAAATGTGCTCCACATTTCTCCTATGTTGATCCTATTCTTGTGCGGATCTGAAGGGTTGTTTTTGATGATTTGATGGTGATATCTACTAATTTGTAGTTTCTAGTTTGATGAAGCACTATGAAAGTAGTGTTCACCGGTGTGTGAACCGTTCTGGCAGAGTTAGCTTTCTGTGACTAGGAGAAATGTTTCTACTCCGTAGTCCTTCGTTGTTTTATTTCAAATCTTGCGGATCTGGAATGTGTCTTATAATGGTGTTCTCTTGGTTCTAGCAAAGATGTGTGTGGTTTGGTGATCCAAAAGTCAAGTTTCAGAGTTGTTGTATGTGTTTGCATAGTCCAGATGGACTAATGGAAGGAGTTCAGTGTTCAAAGATTGTTGCACCTACTACGGATGTATCTGAAGGAACCTAAGATGTGTTCTCGTGCATAATGAAGTGTTTTGCGTCATCTATGTGCTATCTTCTTGTTGGGAAGCGTGTACATGTCAATGTTCATTTGTGTTTTCATTAGGTTTGACCGACTTGGTGTTTACACTCCATTTGAAGAATTAAATTTAATTAAGGAAGAGTGTGGTTGATACAAGACATTATTTTTGGTCTTGGTTAAGTATTTTTTTGGTCCACTCTCATTCCTTTCCACCGCAGGAATGTTGAGTTGTTAAACTAATTTGAATTTATGAAATGAGGCGTATGTGGCTGACCTTGGAGAAAGTTTCTAAGGTTGAAGATGGTATAAATGCAAGTTGAATTGTGAAGAATTGGATGAAGATGGAAAAGTAACAAAGTAAGCCACAAATTAAAAGAGCAGAAGTGTGTGAAAGTGAGTTGAGGTAACAATACTTCATTGTGTTAGATTCCTAAAGGCAGTGAGCTAAAGGTTTCTGCAATCTTTTGATCAAGGTTGCGGATGTGTGTTAATTGTTGTGGTTTATCTTTTGTTTCCTTTTGTATCAGTAGGTAGTGAGCCTCCCTGTTGGACAGTGAGTCCTTTCTGTAGGCAGTGATCCTTTGTATCTGGACAGTGAGTCATCTTTTGGGCAGTGAGCCTTTGTAATCAATTTTTCTATCTCTTTATATTGTGAGTTAATCCTCACCGTGGTTTTTCCCTCATTAGGTTTTCCACATAAAATCTAGTGTTCATTTTGTTGATTTTTCTTTTTGTTATCTGCATTTCATGTTCATAATAGTGTGGTTGTAAAGTTAATAAGTGTCGAAGTTTTAAGGTTAAATTTGGTGACAACTGATTCACCCATCCCTCCCCCCCCCCTTTCAGTTGTCCTGCGCTTTTTAACATAAAATACAAGGAAATGAACATAAATGATGCTAAATGTCTACCAAGTCAATGCAAGGTGGGAAATTAATTTAAAAAAAAAATTGAATTTTAGAATTTTAGGGGTTAGATCTATGGGTGCCTTGAGAGTGAGATTGATAGAGGACATGGGAAGGGGAAGATCTAGGTAGAGAATGAATGTCTAGATATGGATAGAAACAATAAATATAATGGAGGAGAAATAACATAGAAGAATCAACACAACTTCATACAAGAGTGTATCAGTTATCAATAGATAAATATATTAAATCATTCTATCAAAATAAACCTAAAACTAAATAGAATTAATATGTATATAAAAATTGCACCATTACAATGATAAATATCTAAATCATATTTAAAAATATAAATTCATACAACAAATATTTTTTTAATATTTTAATAATATGAAAAAAATCTTTTAAAAAATTTGTTTAAAGAAAGAAGACATATTTTCTTTTTACTTTAGAAAGTGAGAAAATATTATAAGAAAATGTTTTATTTAAATATTGAATAAAAAATAAAAAAAGATTGAAAGAATCAAAAGTCAAGATTACAATAGATGAAAGTAGTGTTGATAGTAATTAATAAAAAGACTAGCAAATATTAATAACCCATTTATGCTAAATTTTGCAATACAAACAATAAAAAAATACTTTAACAATTGACTTTACAAAATATATTTAAAGTCTCATGAAATAAAAAAAAAATACTTAATAATTTATCAATAATATAATATACAAATATTCAACAACAACAAAATTAATTTAAGCACATTTATCATTAATAAATGAAATTTAGATGTAATTTAAATAATGTGAACATGAATTAATGACTCTATTTAAGTATAATATGAAATATATATTTCTAAAAATTAGTCTAGAATGATAAAATATCATTTTAATTATAAAATGTAAAAAAATTAATAATAATAAAATTCTAAAATAAAATAATTAAAATAATAAGTGAGCAAAAAACATGTTTACAAAATAAGATTTTAACAAAAAAAATGATATTAGATAATAATAAGATTTTAAAAAGATAAATTTATATTATTGATAAAGTTGAAAGAGTTACATAAAAATTTCCACACATAAATTTTTAAAGAGACTTGTTACACATTCACCCTCAACAAACTTTGTATTATCATTATAAAAAGCTTCTAGATATTTAAAAAATAAAATTAAAGAACCATAAATAGTTGACAATTTTTTTTAAAATATTTAAAATCAAATTTTAAAATAAATTAAAATTAAAATTCAATCTAACTAATTAAAATTAAAATTCAATTCAGGTACGCTGGACTGGATCGAGGGGACACTCCTGAATGAATGAATGAAAGATTTTAATGACGCCCACGAGACTAAATGCCTATGGGACCGAGAAACTCAACAACTTAGTTTGTCTCCAGACTCTTCTCCAGATCAGATCTCCTGCTATTAATTTTGACTAGGAGGCTAGCCGTCTGATTTATCTTATCCTCCTCAAATAACTGCTGCATATTGCCCACATCTGAAATACTTGAGTACTGATTACGGATATTTTCGTACGCTGTGCATTCCATGACGAAGTGCCACTCCGTTTCCACCACTCCCTTATTACAAAATAAGCACGTTCTTTCTTCCCAAGTTTCCTTAGGAGTCTTCCACCTACCAGTCTCACATCTAAGATGGTGGGACCCCGTTCTCAATTGAGCAATTAATAGCCTCGCTTTCCCTTTAATAGTTGCACCTAAATATGGTTTTTCACCATGTTCCTTAGCTGGGTTAAACTCTTTGATGTAATATGCTTTTTTTCGTCCGATCTGATTTGACCACATGGCAGTCCTGAATTTTTCCTTCACATAGATTTTTATTTCACTGTTGGTGTCAGGACACTCATGTAATTTGATGTTCCACTTGTTCAGCCACTTGATGTTCTGTTTCATCCATGTTTTCTTTCTTCGGACTAGAATCTCCTCCATAACCGTTTTGGGCCACCGGTGGTTATCCATGTTTTCAACCTTTTTTAGATAACTTAACAACCGGGTTATCGCTGAAGCTTCCAAAGGAAAAGCTCCCGCCTCAGCTAGCAGGATTTCATAAGGAACAGTAGCTTTAACTTTGAGATTATTTGTTATTAGGTGTTTCTGGATTCTTTCTATCTGTCTCCAACTGCACTTTGATGTGTTGCTTCCCCACACTTCGCACCCATAAAGCACAACCGGCGTGACAAGTAAACCAAAAAGGGTTTTCTTGGTTTTCCAATCCCAAAGTTCAGCTTTTCTACACCTATTTTGGAGCAAATAATAGGCTTTCCAACCTCCCTGTATCCTTTTCGTTCTACAGGTTTCCCAACTGAGCTTATAATGGAAGTCAATCCCAAGATATTTGTATTCTTTCACTATATCAAGTGGGCTGCCTTCAAAAAGAAAGGTATGCTGTTTAATTTTTCTATTCAATGAATAAATCATGATTTTGGTCTTGGATGTGTTCACTTGCATCCCAACTTCCTGACAAAAGTGTTCTAGGGCTTTTAGATGTTCTCTTAACCCATGAGCTGTTTTTGAGATTAGGATAAGATCGTCAGCATATAGAAGTAATTTTACTACATAACCTGCCAAATGGATACCATCCCCGCCTTCCTTGCTTAACCACGCTTCCAACTTATCAATGTATAGCCCAAAAAGCGTAGGGGATAGAGGGCAGCCCTAATATCCTACCATAATAAGAACTGATAAAATAAATGCGCCACTCAAAAGACCAGTAAAATCGGGAATAGATGCCACCTGTCACCATAATGCACATTAACAACACTCACTAAATGATCTTCAGAACAAATAAATAGGGAGCAGTAACATGTGGTTGGTAAACTCTTCCTATTCATTTTCTAAACCAACGTCTCTGTTTTTCTTTCAAATACCAATCAATTTTTCTTTGCTGGTTTCTTGAGACGCTCCTTTGACCGTTTCATACATTTGTAGGTGTTCGTTGGCAAGCGTGTTTTATGGGCATTACTTTATCACATCACGCTGATTCTTCTTTGCTATCCACTTGGCTTCATTTCATTCAGCTCTCCTCGTCAGTTACAGTAGATGCGCCAATAATGGATTCCTATTATATATATATCTATTATCGCTGCTTGCATGGTGGTGATGTAGATAAGAGGCTGAGTCAAAAGCTTCTGCAATGAAATAGGATCAGAATTACAGTGCTTTAATACCCATTTCATTTGGAACGAAGTAATGATTGTACAGAACAGAGGAAAGGAAAAGAAGAAAAGGATTGGATGGTGTGAATGAATTGGTAAAAGAAAAGAAGGAAATAATTGGATGGTGTGAACGAAGTTATGGCAGTGGAGAAGATGGTGGTGGTGGTGGAAGAGGTGGAGGCATCCAAAACAGCTCTGGTTTGGGCACTGCAGAATGTTGTCAGGAGTGGTGATGTCATCACACTTTTGCATGTATCTCCCTCCTCTGAAACAACTCCAGGTCTATGTTTTCCTTATGATATTGCAATTAATGCTAAGGATAACACTTGGGTAATTGAAAAACTTGGCTTGGTTTTTCCTGTTTGGATTGTGAAGTTTACTTGCAAGCTTTGGGTTTCTGTTTTTGTTTTCGTTTATCAGCTCATGATGGTGTTTTTGTTGATTAAGACATTAGGTCATTATGACGTATTGGTTGATCAGAAAATTAGTTCATTATGGTGCATGGTGTATTGGGTGATTAAGAAATTAGCTCTAATGTTGGTTTTAGGTGATTAACAAATTAGCCCAGAATTGTGTACAGGGTGATTAAGAAATTAGCCCAGAATTGTGTACAGGGTGATTAAGAATTTAGCTCAGTATGGTGTACAAGGTTAGTAAAAAATTTAAATATATTGGGTGATTAATAAATTAGCTCGATATGGTATATTGGATGAGAAGGAAATTAACATGTTATGGAGAATTGGGGAATTGACTATTTTTT
This sequence comes from Sequoia sempervirens, assembly GCA_007258455.2. Taxonomy (NCBI): domain Eukaryota; kingdom Viridiplantae; phylum Streptophyta; class Pinopsida; order Cupressales; family Cupressaceae; genus Sequoia; species Sequoia sempervirens. The sequence continues at coordinate 104,868 of VDFB02268957.1, read as the reverse complement.
TTGTCATGGAGTAGTGGATGTTTAAGAAACTTGTCATGACTTACCCAATTTGGGTACTAGTAAGCTCGGGCTTTCTATTTGACTTGTTTTCTTTCTGATTAGGAATTTAGTGATTATATTTGCATACTATGGGCAAGCAAGAATGTTCTTACCTTGTATAGGCCACGGTGGTAAAATTACATATCAGAACATAATCCAGGATACAGATTGTGTGTGAGGTTTCATCTAATAAATCGCTCCTCCCTCTTTTATTCCATATTGGCAGCTTGGAAATATGTTCCTTGTTGTTTCTTTAGAGCCTTTCTCTGCTCTGTTTTTTTATCTGTCCCTGTTTTGATGCTCTAGGCAGTTCCATTGCTATGTTCCTTGGCAGCTTGGAAATTAGAAGTTTTTCTAGTTCTGTTTTTGTCCCAAGGAAAATATGTTCCTCATTGGCAGCTTAGTAATGTGTTCCTTAATGTTGGTGTTTTGTTGAATCTTTTCCCTACTCAGCTTTTGGTCTAACCTAGTTTTGATACATTAGGCAATACTGTTCTCACTCATATCCTTATTTGTTATATTAATATAGTTTATTATTGTATATCTTTGCCATTACTTATTTATTTATTTCATACATACAATAATATATTTAATTTCTTATTCTACATTTTATTGTTATTTACTTTCTTCCTCTTTTTTTATCCCTCATTTTGTGGTCATCCTATCACGGTATCACCTATCCAACCCTACCTCCTTTGAAGTGGCAAGTTTGTGATTCTAAATCATAACTCTTCTCTTCCTGATGATAGATCACCGAGTGTGATCTGAAATGTCCTAAGTGATACATACAGTTAAATCCAAAATCATTCTAACCTATTTCTTTAATGCTGTTGGTTCTTTAGAAATTTTGTTTGCTCTGTTTTTGTTCTATCTCAGTTGACATACACTGGGCAGTCCCTCTGATTTGTCTTTTCTTTTTCAGAATGTGTGTTTTCTTTAGTAGCATAGGCAGTCCCTCTGATTTGTTTTTTCTTTTTCAGACTATGTATCTTCTTTAGTAGCATATAATTTGTAAGTGGCAATTAATATCTAAATTAACTTAAGATTTCTCTTTTCTTTTTCAGGTTATGTATTTTCTTTAGTAGCATAGGACATTATTTTGCAAGTAGAAATTAATATCTAAATTAAATTAGATTTATGTGTGTTTTCTCATTTAAATTTGTAAGGTTTCACCTGAATTGGTCACCACTTGGTTGCGCAGCAATCTAGCTTAGTGCAAATTTTCACATCGCTGCAGTAAGGTGTCAGGTCTTAACCATATTCTGGTTCTAAATGTTCTAAATGTCTTCTCTTAGTTACCCTGTTACTATTGTAGGGGTTTTTTTGGCAAGCCGAGGGGAATTGAAGCTTCCAAGGTAGTGTCCTATCTACTAAGCAGTTTGAAATTGCTTTTGCGTACAGACTTCCAAAGAGATCTCTGCTCAAGTCCCCAGCAATTGGAATAAACAAATTACTAACCTGGAACATAATCCGACTATTTAGTAATTAGTGCGCAAATAAGAAGGCTTGACATGTTGAAGGGGAGATAGTGGAAGATAAAATTGGTTCTAGAATGAGAATTCATTAAATATGTTGACAGTAACCTAACAAATGAATCTTTCATATTATACAGAAGATAATAATCAGCAGGTGAGCCACAAAATCCGTACATAAAAACCATGTTTTGCTTGAAAATTCTGAGAATTGGAAGATCATGGAAGGGAAAGAGGGAAAATTTGCTCGCAATTAGAACTTGCAAGAGATAATTAACAATAATTTTCTGCAAGTCAAAAATGTCTAAGCAAGGTCTCCCTTTAGATACGAGAGGATGAAATGAATCGATAAATTGAAACCATACGCAAACATAGACCATGATTTTCGTCAATTAGATAAAGAATAAGGCAAGTGCCTATCAAAAACAACTGAAAAATGGATATCAGAAAAAATCCACAGGATCTGGATTTAAACGGCAATGTAGTGAATGACACACTAAATTGCAGAAGCTTAATGTGTTATAAAAGTAATGATCTGAAGTAAAGGAAAATAAACAAACATGCCATTGCAATGCAAAAGAAACTCTATTGAAAATGAGAGCTATTTTTAGAAAGGAAGATCTCTTAGAAGAGATTTAAACCTACAACATTCTATTTTTACATTCAGATGATACTCCTTTTATAGCTTTACATGGTAGGAAATGAAAGATCAAAAACAGAGTGTCAACTGATTCTCTTCTATGTGACAAGTATCACCCAGGGAAGCGAAGAATACCTGTCGCAACATGCATCTCATTGAAACATAAAATTGTGGTTTAAAAAATGAAAAAGTCTACTTTTTAGGATTTTGGGGGTCCTCACAGTATTTGTGGGGCAGACGTACCTTAGAGTAAATCCTAAGTTTTTCAACCTTATGTTATGGTTTCAAATTTTAAGCAATTGTAAGGAAATTATGTCCCCTGTTGGGGCCATACTAGTATTTTCTAGTTTCTTTTTGAAATTCTCTATGGAACTAACACTCGGATCACCTCATTAACAATCTTTCTATGCTACAACAGGTGGACTGGATAATCAAGGCCACTAAACTAACTCAGGAGGCAGGAATAGGTTCGCTAGAAAACTTCTCTTATGTGAAAACATATCTTGTTTTGAAAATGATGGATTGCAGATAAATATTAGAAGCACCAAGAAGATGTGACTTTTATTTTTAATAATCGAAGGAATGTGAAGTTTACTTCATTTCTACATATTAAACTTGTTTTCTCAAGTAACTTCAATTTAGATAAAGAATATGTATTTTCCTTTGTATGTCTTTTGAAGGCTCTTTTTCTTGCTCACAGTGTCTTGACTCAATTACTGTTTTTATGTGATCAGGTCACAAGAAAATGAGAAATTTCAACATGAAGAAATCAAATCAGAGGCTATCTCGACTTAAGGGCTTTCATTTAGCGCTTTCTTTTAAAGAGCTTTGTGACCAGATACCAGATGTAAGGAATTAAAGACCTGTTTCACACTTGTAAATTCAGACTGTCGATATTGATGTTGTATCTGAATTTGCACTAGCTTCTGAATGGAAATCTATGCCCTTTCAGGTTAAGTAGAGCCGCATATTTTAATGTAAGGCAGATGGTTTATTAAGTCTTTGACTTGGCATCCAATTCTTTTCTTGTGGCATACTTCTGCAGACACCTTTTGTATTTTATTGTGTTGCTGTATTTTCTTTTTTTTCAGAAAAGTGTATATATCTGAACAGATTGTTATGTCGTTCAAGCACATCCAATCTGGAGTTGATGATCCTTTAGATCTCCAAAGCATTAAGTGTGTGGGAACTACACAACATTCAGATGCACTTAACCACAGTCATGCACCCATGGAGTTTTCCTGTCTTTTGCTTGTTTCCTCCATACTAGAGATCTTTTGTGTTACAATACTGTCCCATCCTCTAGCAGAGATTTTCAATAAGCAGGGGAAACTGGAAGAGAGGATAGTGCCACTATTTTAACAGGTCCGTCTGGTATCAAGCAATTTTAATTGTTTAATACTAGTGTGTCTATATTTTTTTCATGTTATATGCTAGCAAGGCTGTCATAATCATGTGTTGGATGTCAATCAAGAAGCTCTACAAGGCTTGAACCTGTTAGGAAATTAAGGTTTACATTTAATAAATTAGTTAATAGTTAATTATTAGTTTTAGGGAGTTATTTTCGTAAGGGAATTTGGGGTGGTTATTCACAGGAATGCTAAGCATTTGCAATGAACATTGTATATGATCTGATGAGCATTAATATATTTTATGAATTTGTTGTACAAACATGTAACTTGTGCATTTGCTCTAGTAGTTTTTAGCATGGTATCAGAGCAGCTATGATCTCAGGCCTGGTAAGTGGAAAGGTTTGTTTGAGAGGCTTCCTGGAAGGTTCATTGCATAAAGGGATCATGGATTTGTGTTTCGTGAATTGAATCGCCTCCCTGAGTCCAGGTTTGATTCTCAACAGATCGTGGCTTTTTTATTTGATTTGGCGAAGTGTGCAGTGAAATAAGTGTGCAATTCATTCACGTTCAAGTGAAGAATGGGAAACTGTTGGTAGTAAAATTTGCAGGTAAGTGGAAACACAATGACAAAGGTGAAGAGGAGTGCAAACTTCTGCGAACAAAGAGAAAGGTGAATCATAAGTTTACCAAGAAATTTATGTTACCTGGTGATGCTAAAGTTGACAGGATTTCGATTGCCTGCATAGGAGAATGAGCACTTAACTATCTACCATTCTTTAAGTGTGTGCAGCATGTGTAAGTTCATAGTCTCATTTTCATGGTGAAGTTTGTTTTTGTGCCTTAGCAAGTATAGTAAACAAAATTGAGTAGAGTAACCTGCAGAGTCTAAAGAGACCACTGTAATTTTTCATCATTGAAAATTTGAAAGCACTCACGGCATTAGACATATCATGTGGTTTCCATGATTTCAAGGCTGGAGTTGGCAAGATACAATCTAAAAACGGCTGCTATGTGCAATAAGGCATATGTAGGGAGAGTAGACATTCGGTGGAAGAATACAAGCTGTGCTATAAAGGTATGTGCATAAGGAATATATTCAGAATAGCATTCAAAGGTACTTCCTAGTGAATAGTTTTGAAAGTGAGAGGAGGGAGAATATTCTTTTATTTTGAGGCATTTAAATCTAGTCATTATATATGACTCGTGGAGTAGGTTTAAAAGTCCATATTTGAAGTTTGAGTGATTAGCAAGTCAAGAGTTCCATTATCACCAAATTTATGTTTTTCTCACTCTTCATTATAGAAGAGGAGTTATAAGGTTATGTTTTTCTCACTCTTCATTATAGAAGAGGAGTTATAAGGTTATATCTATACTGTAAAAGAGTACATTTTTTGGTTGAATCCAATGTCTACACATGGCTTTAATTTTGTGTTGTGTGCAATCCTCAAAGAAACAGGACCATTAAACTTTGACTATTTGGTAGCACATGGTTTCTTGGACAACATTTTATTTGATGCCAAATGTCACACAAAACATGAAAAGAGAAAACTTAAACAGGGTTATGAAACAAATGTTGAAGATAATGGCGACTACAAAAGGCAAAGGACCCATCAAGCTTGAAAACTAAGTGGAGGTTGGAGGAATTGGAGGTAGGAGGACATCTATCATCCTAAGCTAGCTTCTTGCTCAGGGGTGATAACTTGTGTGAAAAGTATCGGTTTCAGCTCTAGTCTCTTTAGGAGAAAAAGGGGGCATGCAGTGATTTGTTGGTTTGTGGATAGTTGAATTCACAAACTTGGTGAGTTGTTGGTGGTCTATGGATAGCTGAATCCACAAACTTGGTGAGTTGTTGTTGGTCTGCGGATAGTTGAATCCACAAACTGACTATGGATAGTTGAGTGGTGGTTGGTGATTTTCTTGTGAATAATGATGTGTGTCTTAATTCACAGGTAAACGTTGGTTAATCAGAACATTTGTTCAGACATGAGGAGTTTGGGTTGATGCTGATGCAGAGTTGGATAATCAGGACATTTGCCTAGACAATGAAGTTTGGGTTGATGCTGATGCAGAGTTGGATAATCAGGACATTTGCCTAGATAGAGAAGCTTAGGTTGATGCTGATACATTATTTTTTTTGTTTTTGTTTTTCCATTATGTAAACCTTAAGGGGGGGTTGTTACGAAAGTAAGGTTTACATTTAATAAATTAGTTAATAGTTAGTTGTTAGTTTTAGGGAGTTATTCCCGTAAGGGAATTTCGGGTGGCTATTCAGAGGAATGCAATGATTTATAAGCATTTGCAATGAACATTGTAAATGATTTGATGAGCATTATCATATTTTATGATTTTTTTGTGCAACATGTAACTTGTGCATTTTCTCTAGTAATTTTTAACAGAACCAATCTGTTATTTTGAAGAGCATTGCTGTCAAAATAGATTCAAGGGGTAAATAGTGAAAAATGGTTCCTCTGACAACCATTTACATTGTAACCATATTTTGTAATCGATAAAGTTTTGTTTATTGGAGGTTCACTGATGTTTGTTTGCCTGAACTCCCTTTGTTACAGAATTATTATACTGCTTTGAAGATGAATGTACATAATGTTTCTTGCAGGTAAAAGTAGACATAGTCGTGACAGAGGGTGATGAAGGGCCAACAATAGTCTCTTTGGTGAAGAAATTTGGAGCATCTGCACTTATCTTGGGTCTTCATAAGCAGAGTTTTCTTTGCAGGTTAGTTGCTCTAAATTAAGTTGAGTCCATAGTATTTTTTGAAAGAATTTTCTAGCAGTTCTGAATTTATTGGATTAGCACTTTCTTTTCTATTATTCTTTGCCTTATTTTTCATTATTTCTTCTTGTATAATTCTTTGCTTTTGTTTTTCATTTCTAGAGTTTTTGGAAGAAAAGGTACATCAGATTATTGCATCGAAAATGCGGATTGTCGAGTTCTTGCGGTTAAGCATAATAAAAGTGCAGGGAAACAATATTTTAAGCAGGATAGAATGGCCTCTGAAATCCAAATTTTGCAGTATAGGTAAGGATTTAGAGGGACGGATTTAACATTGAGAATTCTCTCCATCTATAAGCTTCTTGGTATCATTATATTTTATTGATATAAATATCTTCAAACCAAAAATTAGTAAAGTTCGATGAATTTTATTTTATAATCAGAATTTCAAAAGCTCTGATGTATTAAGATATTATGTTGATCCTTTCTTCTCCAGTCTCACAGAGCTTGCACATTTACTGGAGTGACTAACAAAACTGCAGAAATTTCCCTCAACATCCTTTGGACAACCAAGGAGCCACAGTTACATTTCTTATTTAGCCTGAAAAAGCTGGATTTCATAGACTTAAAATTTCATAACATGACAAATTTCTCCCTGCCTAATTTAGAAAGTTTTCATCTGTGCATGATTGCACATGCAAGGCTGATAAATTGTCTGTTTCAAGTGGGAAAATTTCGAACCCCTTGTCCTGATGATTCTATATCTGCAATTTTCATTTTTTGTTGTGTTGGAGTAACGCCAAGCAAAAGGTCCTTGATGAAAGTTATTCTGCTATACATATCATATCAGAGAGGGTGGTTGCTAAAGGGGGAATTTTGTTTAAAGACTCTTATTCCATCAAGGGCATGGGTGGTTTTCTTCATAATTTGTTTGTCCTACTCCTGCTTACATACCATGCATTATTGTACTATAAATTCTTTTAATGCAAAATTGAAAAATCTTCAGTACTCACAAATTGTAACAACCTTTTATTGCAGACATTTTGTGAAAGCTCAAGGACATGTTACCTCAACATCTTCTACTTTTGTATTTGCATGCATATAAGTGACTGGTCTAAAATGAAACTTTTTCTATTACATGTTATACAGTCCAAATACATGTATTTAGAATCCATTAAAGGGAAAGTTTTCTAACTGAAATTCACATAAATTATATGTAATTTCATTAAGATAAAAGCAACAATAATCTGGACTTGAAAAAAAAAATAGTGAGGATCAACAACATAAATTCTTCTGTTGAATGTTAAAGCAATTGAACTAAGAACTAGAAGTGCTCATGATTATATAGCAAGATCATAGTTGGTACTGGAAGAGCAATGGAAAGATAAATAGATTTTAAGTTGTATAGCGTGATTACATACCGAGATCTGTCTGGTAATGGAAGAGCAATGTAAAGATAGATAGTTTTTAAATTGTATCTCACGTATTCTTTAAATGATTGTAAATGATACGGTTCTAAATTTTCTAAGGTCAATCGACTCTAGTGCCTAAAACTAGATTAAGTAAAAATGTTGTCAAGAAGAACAAAGCCTAAATGAAATCTTCACTTGAAGATTCCTAATTATCGTTGTAGAGTACAATCCAGGGCATTCATTTTGATCTGTGTTATCTTACAGGTCTACAATTAATTTGTTAAACAACTAATGGTTCACTGTTTCTTTTTTGTTTTGCATTAATTTTAGTTGTCTAGACCATAAGCTGGCTGAAGTTGGTAAAGCATCTGTGTTTGCCCTGATAACTTAAAAGGAGAATCGTTAATTATTTTTAGCAATAAGAACTTTGATCTGAAATTGGATCTGTATTTGTTCTATACTCCATGGCAACGTGATTATGGCTAAGTGGACACTTTTGTTGCAGGTCTGAAAACAGGTCTTAGATGGCACCAAAATCTAAATAATTGCATATTTGGATTCCTCTCAAAAACTTATGCAATTTCAAAACAAACAGCACCTCATTTTGAATTTGTATGTAAAATTTATGGCTTCTGGTCCCTGTAAGAAGAATGGTTAAAAATGTTAGAATACACTGGTTTCGTCACTGTTAGTGGTAGTTTTGAAATCTCTTTGCAACAAGGAAATGGCCCATGGTGTTCAAATTTTTTCTCTCTTTCGATTTTTGACAACTTTTGGACTTCCATTCTGGCTTTTGAGGCTACATACGCATTTGCAAATGCATTATAAACATCAATTTGAGAGAACTGAAGAGGTAATGAGGAGAATTGGAGTGGAAATGCATAGTAATTGATAATTTCCTATTGAACAGTTCGTCATTGTAACTTAATTTGACTTGTAAGAGTTGTGTTAGAGGTCTTCGTGATTGCAATCACTAAAATTTAGGCTAGTTGTGTGCCGAAGAGGCCTAGGATTGTATTATCATTCAATTTGTGGATTTTAAGTGAGCAGTAGTTCACATTTTGCTGGATTTTCATATCACATGTGGGTTTTTCCAAGTAAATCGTGTTTCTTCTCAATTGTGCATGGTGTTTGTTCTCATTTACATTAGTTGTGGATTATCTAAGAAGGAAGCTAATATTGCAAGCCTTTCTCAATGAATGAAGGATATGTGAATCCCAATGGAGAAACTCATGGAGAAGTTTTCCTATTTGGAAAACACCAAGGGCAAAGGTAGAGCTCTCCAAGGAGGGAAGAGGAGTCTTCAAATGGTGAGAAGGATCTTCCAAGCAAACCTTTATTCAAAGTGGAGGCTGAGATTGAGATTCCACCATTTAAGAGATATGGATGAGAAGAAGCTTGATTGTTGGTTGGTGCAATTGGAGGTATAATTTAACATGCATTCATTTTGGAGTGGAAAATTTTCTTTGCTAGGTTAAGATTAGCAAACCATGCTTTGACTTGGTTTGAGAGTCCTTTGTATTCTATGGCTTTGAGAAAGCAAGCTCCAATTGGTACTCAAGAACAATTTAAGAATTTGATTAAGAAATCAATTTAATCTTATTTGTCATAAAAGAGGGAAAATGTTCTAAAATGATAGTTTTTGAAATAGAAAGATGGACAAAGTGTTTAAGGTTACATTAGTGAGATTTTAGAAGGGTTGTCCAAATGGAGAAAGATGTGCAAGATGATGTGGTCTTCATGAAGTATACTTGAGGCTTCCATGGCCATCTTTGAAGGCCCATGTTAGTATTCAAACCAACGTACATAGATGAGACATGTCCATCTTCTCCGAGGATAAGTGGAACTAAAGCCAATGCAAAAAAGATAAATTCCATAAGTAACAAGAAGAAAATTGTACTTCATTGTGACTTGTGATAAAGATTACCATATGCACTCATCTTGTTGAAAGTTGCATCTTGAGAAGAACCCCCATAAGCAAAGTAAAAATGATTAAGAAAATCTTTATGCCTACTACACATAAAGAGAGTATAGTAATTAATAAGGGTAAACTTATTGATTGCACTTTTGAAGTGGATTCTAGACTTAAGTGAACTTCTAGGAAAGTTGGTCCATTGGCTTAATAAGTATTGTTTAACATCAAAATTCAAGTTAAGTGTGTTAATATAGATGCACTTTTTAATTCTTGTTCTCAAGCTAGCTTAATTTCCTAGGATTTGGTTGAAAATTTTGGCTTAGAAACTTATCAACACCTCAAGCCTTATCATTTAGGGTGGATCAAGGAAGGTGCTAATTTTCTTGTGAGTAAACAATATAAAATGAAGTTTTTCGTTGGTTCTAAGTTTGTGATGAAGTAGAAGTAGAAGTTTCTCCTTTCAATATATGTGGTATTATGTTTGACAACACCTACTTGCATGAACGAAAAGCAAGCTATTATCAAAGGGCAAACAAGTAACATCTCATCAAGTTTGGAAAGAGTTTCATGTTGTTTTCTTTTAGAGGCAAGGGTAACCTAGAGAGGTCCTAAATCTTCATGGGAATATGTTAAATGATTTTATCCTCATTTTTTACCTTTGGAAAAATTTAAATTTTTTGTACTCTTTAAATCATGTATCATTGAATCATTTTCTCAAAATTTGTCAATATTTGAAGTTGTATGTGAGGCCTCTTTGTCATCTTGGCTTGATTGAGTCGAAAACATTAATATATACATCAATGAGTCTTGGTTGCAAATGTTATCTTTTTGAGTTGTGAACAATGCAGAAGTTCAATTTGTTGCATACCTAAATAAGTCATTTTTTTAGTTATTGTGATGAACACAAGGATGAAAATGTTGGTCCCATTCCTCAAACCGCTTATAATAATGATGTTTATGAGTTGTGGACCATGTCATTTGATGGTGGTTGTTCAAAGGATAGTTAAGGTGCAAGAGTTGTCTTAGTTTCACCAAAAGTGGTGAACTATCTAGATTTTCATTTAAGTTGACATTTCAATGCACAAGCAATATTGTTGAGTACAAAGCTCTATTATTGGGACTAAATATTGCTCATGAGCATACAATTAAATGTCTAAGAATTCATGGTGATTTAGAGATAATAGTGCAGCAGTTAAAGAGTGTTTATGCATCTAAAGAAAAAAGATTGAAAGCATATAGGAATGATGTTTGGGTAGCATGAAATTATTTGATGGAATTGGTATTGAAAGAGTAGATAAATCTAAAATTTTGGAGGTGGTAATTGGAGCATCTAGAATATGATTTGGAATTATGTTCACTTGCACATCATTGCAACATGTAAGTTCTCACAAGGCCTACTATCCTTGAAAACTTATGTAGCAGGCAAGTATTTGATGACAATTAACACATATACAATTTATTGAAGTGTATGGATGAGTTTGATAGCCAATTGATTGACTAGCAACCTATGGTTTAAGTTGAGGATGGAAAAGAAATGTTGTTTGAGAATGAAATAGTGCAGTTGAAGACCAATACTACTCTTAAAGGGATTGTAGCATTGGAGAAAATATTTAATAGTTGACATTGTTATAAGAATAAGAGAAATCTTGTTAAGACAATGTTGAAGGTGTAAACATGGGCATGGAGGTAGCTACTAAAATGGTTTATATAGGTAAAATACTAAAACCTACAAAAACAAATGCTAATAGCATTGTTGAGAAAATTTAAGAAATGTTATGCTTGGTCTTATGATGAACTCAAAGCTTATAGGGAGGATCTGTTATATCATACGATTCCACTCCAGTCGGATGCAAAGTTGTTCAAACAAAACAAAGATCAATCAACCCAACCCTTGCTCCAAAAATGCAAAAAGAGCTAATGAAGCTAAATTAGGGAGGTATTATTAAATCTATTAGGCATTCTAAATGGGTATTTAATCTTGTCCTAGTAAGAAAGAAGAATGAGGAGATAAAATTATGTGTAGATTTTAGAAATCTAAAAATCAAGTCTCTTAAGGAAAAATACCCTCTCCTAAGCATGAACCAATTGCTTCAAAAGGTGATAAAATTGAGTTAATTTCCATGATGGAGATTCATAGGATACAACAAAGTAGTAGTCAAGGAGTCAGAAAAATGCAAGACAACATTCACGACTCCTTAGAGTACCTATGTTTATGTGAGGATGGCATTCGTGTTAAAGAATGCAAGTTCCACTTTCCAAAGGGTAATAGATGTTGCCTTTGTGAGTCTTATAGATAATATCATGATTGTGTATCAATATAATTTGACTATCTATTCCAAAGAAAGAGGTGATGATTGTAAGCATTTGGAGTTGATTTTCAAATGATGCATTCAGTAAGGGATTTCTTTAAATCCCAAAAATGTATATTGGTGTTGAATAAGGAAAGCTATCGAGACAGACTATGTAAAAGGAAGAGGTTAGGATAAATATAGAACAATCAAAGGAAATTGACCTCATCCCTCGAACAAAGTCAATCAAAGGAGTATAGTCTTTCGTTGGGAAAATAAATTTTGTTAGGGGATTTATTTCTAACTTTTCTAAGACGACCAAATTCATATCCAAGATGCTTAAGAAAGGGAAATTAATTACATGGAGTGATGAACCAATTGGAGAATTCAAAAACATAAAAAAATATCTCAAAGACGCACTTATTTTGGTAAGCTCAAACTATTCAAAATAATTTTAGCTATTCACTTTTGCCTCTTTTTATACAATTGTTGTTGTATTGTTTTAGAAGAACAAATAAGGGTATGAGTAGCCTATTTATTTCTATAATAAATCATTACAAACTATTGAGTTGGAGTATTCAACCATGGAGAAGCATGCATATGCCCTTATAAAGATAATAAAACAATTATATCATACCTTATCGATGCAAAGATTATTGCATATGTGCCACACACAACAATGAATGATATCTTCATCCAACAAGAAGTTTCAGGTAAAATATGTAGGTGGATCAATAAGATCCAAGAGTATAACATAGAGATATAAGTTATACAGTTGGTTAAAATTCAAGGCTTAGCCAAATTGATGGTAGATGCTAATTTGGAAGAAACAAAGGTAAATGAAATAGATTCCAACAATGTTTATGTTTCTTGCTAGTTAACAATAATTCATGGTATAAGAATGTAGTATTATATTTAGAAAACGTGAATTACATGCCTAAAATGAGTCACAATTAATGAATAACACTTAAGTTGCAATCCCAAAGGTATGTATTGATGCAAGGTGAATTAATATGGAGAAATAATGATGGACTATTATTCAAATGTTTGGATCAAGCAAAAGCTGAAAATTTTGTGAACGAGTGTCATCGAGGTATTTGTGGACACTTTAAAGTTCAAACCATTTCCCATAATATCCTTAGGGTGGGATATTGGCGGCCCGCCTTGTTCAAGGATGTGGTTGAAATAGTAAGAACGTTTGATGCTTGTCATAGGTTTTTTTATAAGCTGAAGTTTGTAAGTAGACTCCCCCTCACAACAATCATAGTTGAAGCTCCTTTCCAACAATGGGGGGTAGAATTTATTGGGAAAATTCAAGAGAAATCTAACAATGGACATAAATAGATTCTTGTAGCCATTGACTACTTCACCAATGGGTTGAGGAAATTCCAATCCACGATGCTATATCTGAGATGGTAGTAGATTTCTTGCTCAACAATATAATAACCAGGTTTGGTGTCCTCACAAGGATTATTGCCAATAATGCAATGTGTTTCAAATCCTAGGATATGTTAAATATACATTCAATGTTTGAGTTTTATTTTGACACATTCGTACCTTTATCATCCTCAAAGCAATAGACAAGGAATCTAGCAATAAGATTATTATGAAAATTCTAAGAAGAGGTGGGATGATAAGTTGAAATATGCATCATGGTCTAATAGAATAACCTTCAAGAAAGATATTGGTAGGAGCCCATTTGAGTTTTGCTATAGAATAGAATTCAAAATGTCGATCAACTTGCAGTTACTAGTTTATAAGTTGCTACATGATATTGAAGAAGAAGATGGTGCAATCTCTCAAAGAATCTTGGAGTTGACAAATTTTGATAAGAATAGGAGAGCTACACATGAGAATATTTTTCTATAGAAATAAGTAATGAAACATCTATGATTAGAAGACACTATATAGAAACTTCTAGGTTGGTGATATGGTTCTCTTATGGAATGCCAAATTGGAAAACAAGAGAAAGCATGGGAAGTTTGATCCTTTATAGCTTGAGCCATATCAAAATTACTAAGATGTATGATCTCAATACATACCATCTCATTGACTTAGCTAGAGAACTCATGGAGCTGCTCATGCATGGTTAGCATTTGAAGCATTACTTTTCATAACATTCATACTTTGAAACTTAAATTACATTCTACACCATCAAAAAATCCCTAACAACTTTGAATTCAAAGCTCCTTGCAATTTAGATTTTAAATTCTAATTTGCAACTGACAACCTATAGAAATCTTGCAACTAAAAAGCCAACAAGCTTCATTTACATGATCATTAAGGCATAACTTCCTCATTTTTCATCCTAAGAAAAAATGGATCAACCCAAATTTTCAAGAACCTATGGGCTCTATACTAGTTGAACAATAACTCGCCAAAAGGGAATGGTTCCCTAGAAATAATGTGAAACATAACTCATATCTCTTATCATAAACATCATAATGCACAACATGATATCAATATAATCAAAGCATGGGAAGTAAACTATGTCTACACACCATATCAGCATGAGCATAACAAAATATTTAATTTTAATTTAATATCTAAGATAACATAAACAATAAGTGAAAAGAATACAAATGTTGCTTCCATCCTAATAGTGGACAATTTAATTACAAGTTCAATCATAACTCTAATACAAGCCAAGTCAATGAATGATGAAAGTCCTTATTAGACATGTCATAATAAATGGAACAAGAAGATCTACCATGCCACCAACAATGATGAACTCGAAGCACTCTCCAAGAATATCCATAAATCCAACTAGGCCCAATAATGGAACAATACCACCCAGCCATGTGGAACCCTTAGGCCCAACCCTCTAAATTGAGAGATTGTCAATTAGGCAATAATACACACACATAATAAAATTATGGGGAAGATACAAATCATGACATCACAAACACCAAAAAACATACATTGTAAAATTAGGTGCATAATGGTATACAAGGGTTATGGCCTCCAAGCAATAAGACACAAGATGGCATGGTAGCAACTCAAAAACTAAAAAGAAAAGAGTTGGTATAACATTGCACTAAAGCAAAAAAAATCACAAAGACACATTAGGTACAAATGACCCAACAAAAATGTGAAGGAACCTCCCAAGTATTGGACATAGAATGCCATCACTATCTTGCATGATTCCCTCAAGGCCTTCACCAATAAGTAATGGCATAAGTACTATCTTGTATAATTCTCTCAAAGCCTTCAAACACAAGTGTATTGTAGTACTAATCTTGTATGATTCTCTCAAGGCCTTTGATGCAAGTGATGTTGATAGTGCTTTCTTGTGTGATTCTTTTGAGGCCTTCATGCACAAGTATGTTTAATACTATCTTACATGATTCCCTTAAGGCATTTGGTGTAAGAAGTGCTTCAAGCTCTTTAGTTTAATTCTTTCTAGGTATTAAATCCATATTTCTTTTTATTAGTATTACATTACTTTATATAGGGACAACCCCAATTTTGAAAGTACAACATGGTTCCACTCTACTTCTAACCTTAATATCCAATTCTAGGTACAAAAGTGAACCTCTACTCATAAGGCCAAGGCACAAAAAATAAGGTCAAATATTGTGATCCTTGCATCTTTCAACCACCAACTCAGTGGATGGAGAATGAGGTCCATATTCAAGATCTCTACATCCAAACATGGGAAAATACAAATATCAAAAGTCAATTTTAGGCCAAAAATTTAAGGCATGGAAAACGAGGTCTAAGGTTGAGAAAATCATAAGGCACATGAGACTCTCCATCCTACAAAAAAAATTCATGGTTTGAATTATAATTTCTCTTTTTTGAAAATTTTCAGAACCATAAAGCCTCCAAAATCACCATTGGTGAAATCATCAAAAACCTTCAAATTTTATTTTCCAAAATACACAATTTTTTTAAATTTTAAATATATACCCTTGTGATCCTAATATGAACAACATCACTCTTTTTACATTGTATAGGAATTCAAGGAATTTTTTCGAACATAATGGTTATAAAATGCATTTTCCATAAATGACATAATATAAATAAAATTAAATCAACTAAATCTATCCTAGCTTTGAATTCCAAATGAAAAATAGGAATACATCAATATACGTTATCCATCCAATGTGGGCATGGTTTAAAAACATGAACAATTAAGCATAATCAATAATTTAATTAAATGACTACCTTGAGGTCCAATTTAATTTTCCACACACAAGGGTTAAATAATTCCTTTCACCTTGTTGGTAAATAGATTTGTCACTGCAAATATTAATGTAACTTGTCCAACGAGAAATGAAAAGTGTTCCAAAAATTGGATAAGTTGTTATTGGATTAACAACTTTCCTCTACATATGAGAGGGGCAACTCCCTAGTATGATAAAGTTTGGAGTTATTGGGGTATTGCTTTTAACAAAAAAGTAGAAAAGGAAACTAAACTAAAACTAAAATGAAAATATGATTTAAAGCTTCACACAAGAATGAAACTAGTACTAAGATCCATTTTTGAAAAATATTATTTGAAAAGCAAGCATACAACTAGGGTTTTAAGAAGAAATGCAACCAAACATATGAGAGATTCATTTACATAGGAGTTTCATGATTCTACTATCAAATAACTACCTATAACCTTATCCCAATTGTACTACTAATATCTCAACGCCTTCTATAAATGACATAATATAAATAAAATTAAATCAACTAAATCTATCCTAGCTTTGAATTCCAAATGAAACACAAGAATACATCAATATATGTTATCCATCTAATGTGGGCATGGTTTAAAAACATGAACAATTAAGCATAATCAAGAATTCCTTTCACCTTGTTGGTAAACAAATTTGTCACCACAAATATTAATGTAACTTGCCCAACGGGCAACAAAAAGTGTTCCAACAATTGGATGATTTTTTACTGGATTAACAACTTTCCTCTACGTATGAGAGGGGCAACTCCCAAGTATGATAAAATTTGGAGTTTTTGGGGTATGATTTTAACAAAAAAGCAGAAAAGGAAACTAAACTAAAACTAGAATGAAAAGATGATTTAAAACTTCACACAAGAATGAAACTAGTGCCAAGATCCATTTTTGAAAAATATTATTCGAAAAGTAGGCTCACAACTAGGGTTTTAAGAATAAATGCAACCAAACATATGAGAGATGCATTTACATAGGAGTTTCATGATTCTACTATCAGATTCAAATGGACCTACTTGATAAAATTTATAACAAAGGGGTTAGTGGAACTATAATGCACGATTGGTTGCAAAGTTTCTTTTCTTCAGGTTTTTACTATTGATTACATTGAGATATTTGCACATATTGCAAAGATGAATTCCATTCAACTCACAGTTACTATTATTGTAGCACATAACTAAGAGGTTCACCATATGGACATGCATAATACATTTCATCATAATTATTTCTATAGGATTTTTATTTGGTTTACAAACAAAAAATTATTCATAACTTGAAACAAGCTCATTAGGCTCGATATTGTTAAGATGGATTCCTTCCATATCATAGTTAGGTTCTCTCATTACCATTCAAATCTAGATGCCTACATTCTACAGTAGGTTGATTCTCTCTTCTTTCTAGTTCTCTATGCTAATGACCTATTGAGAATGAGGAGTTTTTCTTCATCCATTTTATAATATTGAAAACTAAATTTCATGACACATTTTTATGATTAACTTGGGCTTTGTGCATTGTTTTCTCAAGATTGAGATACCATAGTCTACTTCTAGGATCAACATTGCATAGTCCAATTACGATATTTATTTGTTCTTGTGATTTCACATGGCTGACTACAAGCCTACTTTGAACCCTTTTCTTTCTAGAGTCAAACTTGAGGCTCAATGCTCTTTACGTCTAGCTGATGTTACTTTTTATTGACAATTTATTGGGAGCCTCATTTATTTGGCTCACACAAGGTTTAATATTTCATATGTTGTGGGCATGGTCTCTCAATTTATGCAAGAGCCCCATGAGTTGCATTGGAAGGTAGCCAATTAGATTCTCCTTTATATTCAAGGTATTCATAGTTTTGGGATTCATTACACAATAGGCATGCATATTAACTTAGTGAGGTATACAAATTCATATTGGGTAGGCAATTCTCAAGATCACAAGTCCACTCAAGTTACTTCTAATCACTTGATTCTAGTCCTATTTGTTAGTTGAGTAAGAAGTAATATGATATTGCTCTAATATTTTCTATGAGGCTGAGCATTGGGGCTACAAATGCCACCAATAAGGCCACTTGGATTCAACATATTCTCACTAAGTTTAATATTCAATTTGGATGGCCATTGGTCATATTTTTGATAACCAGAGTGTCATCCCAATCTCATGGAAGCCAATCTATCATTAGTAGACCAAGTACATAGAGATTCACATACTCTACATTTTAGAGTTTATCCATGGATAAGTCATTAATATTTATTGTTGTTGAAAGTATCTAAATTTATGAGCTTTGTTGAGCTATGAGATGCTTCATTTTTAGAGGGTTATTAGTCATTTCTTTCTATCTCTATTTTGGAGGTAAATGTTTTCCTAGAAGTTTTCTCTTTTTCTTGTTTGTTAGAGGTCTTTATGTACATAGATACTTCATTAGGCCTAGCTGTTGGGACCCATTTATTTTTCCCTCAATTATGTTACACTTAAGAGGGGTGTTGGTGGAATATTTTATTCACTTTGGATATATTCTATCTTAAGTGTGATATTGCACCTATTTATTAACTTTATGTAGGCATTTTTTTTATTTCTTAGGTAAGATATAACAACAAGTTCACATATTTTCTCCTTCTTTCATGAAATCATGCTTTTTCTTATCTTATTGGTTTGGAAAACTTAGTCAACAATTCTTTTTATTTATTTTTATTTTCTCTATCCTCATCAAATTTGGAAACTACGAGGCTATATATTGTAGCTCTTTCCATCAATTCATCATATTGATTAATGCAATTGTGAACTTTGGTTTATGCTATTTTGCGTATTCTCAATATGTGCCTCTCAAGCAATTGCATGTCTCTCATAACTAATTGTATGATGTTATTTTGATCTTCGATCATTTGCATTTACAATTTTATTGTATCTAAACCTTGCACTAGATTTTGGATTAGTATCTACTTTACAAATTCTAACATTGTAAACATTTTTTACATCAATATAAAGGGAGTGACCTCCAAGATCACATTTAGACATAAGAATAAAATAAAAAATCCTAGAATAATTGTGCAAGCTAGATCTTTTTAAATGTCAAATCAAAGTGTAAACATGTGAATGATATATGAATAACTCTTTATTTGTTTGACCTTCTCATATGGTTCGTTGATGGTTAAAATACATGCATTAAATGCTTTTAAATACAAAAAAAATAGTAATAAATTGTCTAAAAATATAAATAATAGATCTTTAGAGAAAAAAAAATTAAATTTAAATAATTACAAATAAATACATAAATAAATGTAAATCAAGATATGAATACACATAATATAGAGAAAAACATAAATTAAGAAATACATAAATATAATACATAAATCTCAACTTTTATACAAAATTTATACCATTATTAATAATTAAAATACATATACTCCTCAGCACACGTGTAAATATAAATTAACTTGGAAAAATACAATTAAATGCTGGAAAATTAAAAATATCAATTAGGCCTAGGTAGGTACATAACTAAAAGTTAAAATTATCGAAACCGAGGTTTTGTTTGGGGACACCTTGACCCATCTCTTCCTATTGCAAGACTTTAATGGATATGTCCAAGCTTGATAACAAAGTGAAGAAGTTACCTGGAAGCAGAAACGGAGAAAGCATCAAAGAAAGGAAGCAAATTGGCTTTCTTCATTCTTTCCTTTCTCTGTAAAGACCCAGTCAGCATGAGGAATCGAGATCATTTTCTGTAAAACTTGGGAATTCCATGCTTGAGGTGCCACCAAGTCAGCAAATACAAGATTTGTTTCTTAAATTCAAACTCTGACTGTACCTGCTAATAAGCTTCTCATTCTGATCTAATCTCATATAGTTTTGGACTAAAAATAATCTTCCAACAATGGCGACACCGGCCGTATCATTTCCATTGATGTTGCTTGTGAGATTTGGAGGAATAACCGTGGCTTTGCTGGTGCTCATTTGGGTGATGCACTTCCGCGGAGGCATGGCCTTGATCTCTGAGAACAAGGATCTCATTTTCAATGTATGTCTTTTAACTTATGCATTGCTTTGGTGATTGTGAAATTATGTTTCTTGTGTGCCTTAGATTGTTTGTGTATTCTCCCTGTGTGTATTTTTTTGTGGTTTGGCCCGATGCAAATTTGGCATGTGAGTTCACTGAGGCTACCCAAATGGTTCATCGGGTGCACAATGGGGGCCAGATGGGGTTATTCTCCCTTCACCCTACATATTTGTGAGTGGTTCACTGGGTGCTCTATCGGGGTCAGAGGAAGCCCATCAGCAAGCTAGATTCTTTCCCCTTGGATATTGTTCATGTTCTATACCCTGGGTTTTGACTTCATGACCAAGCCAACTATGTTACAGCAATTCGCTCGCTTATATATAAAGGTAACAGTAGAAAGGACAAGGCAGCGTTCCAAGCTAGAGACACCAATTTGGCGTATGCCATTCCTGAAGGGGATTGTTTTTCTATTTGGTGTATGATGCCCCTTATGGGATCTAAACGGGATTTAGTTCTTAATCCTCGTGATAGGTCCTACAGAGACCCAAATTGTTGACAAGCTTAATATATTATGTAAATGATTTCAGAATATTCTTCAAACAACACACTGCAAAAATTCATTAAAAAAAACCTTACATATTGTTAAAATTTTGAACTCCTCTGTTTCGAGCTCATGGTCACAAGGGGATCTTTTCTTAATTGTTATGATGGGTTATGCATAGAAGCCCAAAACTTTTACAAACTTAAACTATTACGTAGATGATTTCAGAAGATTCTTGGAGTACGCATTCAAAAACAAAAAAACTTACATATTGTTCAAATTTTGAACTCCTGAGGCTGGAGCTCATGTTCAAGCTCATTATTAAACTCAAGATCGTCAATCTATCTACATCCGAAAAAAAAAAATATTTCAAGGTACGGTGTGTTGTACCCCAACCGTTGAATTTAAAAACTTTCAACTGTTCTATATTTGCTATTGTATCAGGACCAGGTTCTGTGTGCTCAATCAGGAGTGGTCTAAATCAATCCTTAGTACGCATCATACATTACTGCTATTCCAGTTACTTTCATGAATATATGGTTTCCTTTTACCTAACGGTTCAGCCCTTAAGGGGACAATGTGAAAGCTTAAGCATTCTCTAAGTCGTGACCCATCAAAGCTAAGTTTATGATCCTTGCTAGCAGAGAAACCCTATTGATGAACCATGTATCCTTACGTGCAGCTTACCAGCCCATTCCAAAATGTGGCAGTTTTGCAGGACAAAAATGTTCGAGCATGTCATTTGTTGGACTTGCTGAAGCTTCAGGTGCTCAGTTTTGGTGACCTTTACTGTTCATCGTGCTAACAAATATGAGATTCTTCTTATCTAATTGCTATGATCTATCTGCTCCCAGGCATTATGCTATCCCCTGCATTGTTTTGGGAAGTAGGAATAATATTATATAAAGACAAATTTATGCAAGATGTTCCTCTCCAAATTTAAACAATGAGTAATTATTAGTTATCTCTTTAGATGTGACCTTTCAACTCTTGGATGGATGTAAACGTAAGAGCTATGGACTTCTGAAATGCATATATGTAGATGCCCAGACATCCTTCATTTCTGAAGCTTTCAAAGGGCTTTTCCTTTATGGAAACTAATTGGATATATAAAACTTTTAAGTTTTAATTATGACTCAATCAACCATACTTATATCAGTTATATAAGCTGATTACAAAGCTGACCATAACGACTTATCTGCTAAAAAGCAATCAGATTGACGAAGTTTCTTGTTTTCTTTAAAAATGGCAATTGAAACAAACCAAGGTGCGACAACTTTTAACCTTGAGCATCTCTTTCAGAAATATTTGCTTCCCAGTAATTGTATTTGTTTCTTCATTTCTATGGCCTCTTCTGAAAATTTGACTTGTAATTTGAGGAGAGCTTGACTAGAGATGTAGGATTTTGACGATGAAGTGTTGATCTGTTTTAATGCCCATTTCGAGGGGGATTGGGGTAGAAGGGAGCAGGAAAAATGTCCGTTTACAGGATTTTTCAATTCTCCTATGACTGCAATTTCACCAATTGAATAACAAAGAGTGAAAATCACTTCTTGCCATCATTATAATTTGCCACAGGAATTATGAGAGGCATAGGAACAAGAACAGTAGGGTCAGATAGTGCATATTTAGCAACCTGAACACTGCTGAGTTGTTGCTCCTCGTTAATGGTGGTGATTTCACAAGTTCAGGTCAGCCATTTTGGGTCTTAAGTCTTAACAATAAGAGCTTTTGGATTCAACTTTGTAATTTTTTTGCATCGGCATTTCATATCACATTCAATGATCCATCATCTGGATAAGAAGTGAAATACAAATTGGATTACAAACTTAGCAACATAAATCGGTTGCAATGGTAGGAAAGTGAGGCCATCATGGCAACATTTTAGGAAGGCCAAGTCTGCAATCCACTTCCTTAGCTTCTCAAGAAGTTTTAATTTGAAACAGTGTTCCCTCCCATGAAGGGTGTCAATTGTAGGAATGAGTTTTTCACAGTCCATGAAGATAACAATAAGAACTTTTGGATTCAACTGTGTAAGTTTTTTTGCATCAATGTTTTGGATCACACTCAGTGATCCATCATCAAGATGTGGAGTGAAATAAGAGTTGAATTGCAAACTTAGCTCTATAAATAGGTTGCAATAGCAGGAAAGTGAGGCTATCACAACAACATTTTAGGAAGGTCAAAGTCTACAATCTGCTTGGTAAGTTTTACCCTCAGCCTCTCAAAAAGCTTTGCTTTGAAACAGATTTCCCTCCCATGAAGGGTGTCAATTATAGGAATGATTTTTCCACAGCCCATGAAGATAACAAAAGAGCTTTTGGATTCAATTGTGTATTTTTTTTCATTGACATTTTGAAAAAACTTAGTAATCCATCATCAGGATGGGGAGTGAAATGAGAGTTGGAGGATTGCAAACTTGGACTTCCTGAAATGTTGCTGTGATGGCCTCCCTTTCTTGTCATTGCAACCTATTTATGGAGCTAATTTTGCAATCCAACTCTCATTTCACTCCTTTTCCTGATGATGGATCACTAAGTGCGACCCAAAATGTCAATGCAAAAAAATTACAGAACTGAATCCAAAAGCTCTTTTGTTATCTTCATGGGCTGTGGAAAAGTCATTCCTACAATTGACACCCTTCGTGGGAGGGAAATCTGTTCAAAGCAAATCTTTTGGAGAGGCTGAGGATAAAACTTACTAAGCAGATTGCAGACTTAGCCTTCCTAAAGCATTGCCGTGATAGCCTCACTTTCCTGCCATTGCAGCCTATTTATGAGGCTAGGTTTGCAATCCAACTCCCATTTCACTCATTTTGATGATGGATCATTGAGTGTGATCTGAAACATCAATGCCAAAAACTTACATAGTTGAATCCAAAAGCTCTTATTGTAATCTTCACAGACTGTGGAAAACTCATTCCTACAATTTGGGTCTTGTTACTCAGTATAAATATAATGACTGAAAAGATCTCCTGGCAGTTTTTGCAAACTTTGAGCTCAAGTTTGGCTTGTAGAAGCTTGTAAAATTAGGATAATAAGGGAGTTTCTAGCTTAACACGGACCCTTCTAGCAAGAGGACATAATTTGAAATGCTCCTTAATGTTGGCTTCCATTATTTGATTATTTAGATTTATGAAGCAGTATTTCTGTCTACTGTATTTTGATTTGTTTTATTTCTTGCCTCATGTGATGTTGTCATCCATTTATTTGGGTTTTTAGGTGACTTCTCTCTGTAATCTTCGGAGTTAGAATAATGTGCAATTTCATGCTTAAACTAATTCCCTACAGTGAGCCAATTGAGTAATATTGTATGTCATGGTTTGTATTTCAGTGCTATTATAAGTTTACCTGTGTTAAGTGTGGCTTTAGGCATGATTGGGAAGGAATGGATATATGCTTAAAGACAGTTGAGATTCTCTTTTCTAGCTGACTTGGTTCGTGTTAACTGTGGCTTTTGAAGGGTATATATATGTCAGTTGTCAAATTGGAACTGGCTTGCTTGAGAGATCTTGTGTTTTTACTTCCTTCGAGAGCAGTCCAATGAAAGGCGGATTTCAGCTAGTTTAGGAGGCAATAATCATGAGCATTTTGCAAACTTGCATGACAGTTGGAAAGGGGTGGATTGAATAGATTTTATCCTCTTTTGAGTAGGGTTTGGGCAGTCTGATGTTGTATATCAAAATCCAACATTTAAGTTAAGCAAATATGATCTATATACATGAGCTATTCTGTCTATAAGCTCCTGAAAATTGAGTCTGATACTAGTTTATTTGTACAAGGTCAAAATTAGAAGTGTTGTCCTAGAATGTTATTGTTCTGTGATTGACTAATAATAATGATGCTAATAATCAGTCTCTAATATGTAGTGGAAACCCTCAACTGGATGCATTCTACAAATCATAGGGTAAAGCTAGGATATCATTTTCTTTATAATTAGGGATCTCCTCTCTTGTAGGTGTAAGTTCAATCTGTCAACACAATTTCTCATTCAGAGAGCCTCTTGGAATAGTTTATCTCCAATATTCGGACTTTGTAGGTGCAATACATCATTGTTGTGCAGCTTCCTCCACTCCTATTTTGGTAATGGCTTGTGCTCATGAGGTTCTATTTTCTATTATCATTATTATTTCTGTTTGTTTTAGTATTGAATGAAAACACGGTTGTCGTTGCTTTTGCATTTTCATAAGGTTGACTGGATTCACATTTAAAGTAGGTAACTTCTTCTCTTCTTCACTTTTCCCATTCATATAATAGATATTTACTATTTAGATTATTAGTTGAGTAGTGTCCTTACTGGTTTTGGAGTAGCTCTATTTCCTGCCTGGGTCACCTCCATTGGAGAGGGTGATTTATTACTTTGTTTGTTTCAAACTTTCTACGAATTTTTATCTTTTAGATTTCAGTGTAGTCAGTATAAGATAGAATATTTTAATCGTCTATTTCTCTAACTCTAATATCTGTCTGCCTTTGGATCTTCAAATTCTTAAGTCTTTGTTTCTGTTCTCTCTTCATTTTCTTTTAGTTGCATCTTATTCTCTAGGATCTAAAGGACCCAGGTCTGCCCTTAATAAAAATCTAAAAAGTTGCTTCTAGTACATTTGTTGGACTGGCATAGGTACGCCTTTGCTAAATATAAATTCTTATCCAACAAACAGTAAAACCTGCGATTCACTAGGCATGTGCCAAACTCGGGAGGGGTCAAGAGTGATGATAAACAAATAACTGATTGTCAAGAATCAAAACTGAATCGAAACTGAATCTTGACCAATGTTATCGTACTGTCTCCTCTAGAAAAGTCCTTCTACATAGATTTTGGATCTTGAAGGGCACAATATTTTGTGGAATGCTAGGTTGTGGTTAATGTTTATCATAAGTGGACAACGCGAGCTGATAAATTCATCATTTTCTGTAGGTTCATCCAACATTGATGCTTATTGGATTCATACTGGTCAGTGGTGAAGGTAGGTTTTACTCGTTCTATTTCTTTCTTTCACTTCCAAAGAGTAATCCAAAATCAATCTCTAAGCATTTTTATATTTGGATTATGTAGCATTATTTTGTAGGAAAAAAATGTTGCTTTACCGGATAATTTGTGTGTGCATAATGTGTTTCAGCAGTGTAAGGTTGGAGGTAATGATGGACAGCTTGAATCACCACCCTGACATTTATAATGTTCTGTGTATATACAGGCATGTTAGCATACAAGACAGTTCCTGGAACCAAAAGTTATAAAAAAGCTGTGCATCTTGTTCTGCAAGCCGTTGCATGTATCATGGCCATTATAGGAATTTGGGCAGCTTACAAATTTCATATTGATAAAGGAATCGACAACTTTTACAGTTTGCATTCATGGCTTGGTGTGGCTTGTGTCATATTATTTGCTATGCAGGTATGTGAACATTTCAAATAGTTCGTGAGCTTTTACTTATTTTGTCAGCGTTATTTACTAATAAACTATTTAGTTGCTGTATATTATGCTTGTGGTGCTTGACATATGTTTCCTATTAAGTTTGTTTGTATCTGTGTTACCTTTTGCAGTGGGCTGTTGGCTTTGCCACATTTTGGTACCCAGGTGGCAGTAGAAATGCAAGAGCTACGTTGTTGCCATGGCATGCTTTTCTCGGGCTTTACATTTATGGATTAGCCGTGGCAACTGCTGAAACAGGGCTCTTAGAGAAGCTTACTTTTCTGCAAGGAAGTAAAACAATTGCTAGATACTCATCAGAGGCTATATTGGTAAATTGTTTAGGACTAGTACTGGCCCTGCTCAGTGGTTGTGTAATTCTATCCACAATTTCACCCACAAATGGCAAACGTGATGTCCTGAAGCAAGGTGATGTGCTGAGGACAACAGATTGATTGACTGGGCACACAAATTAGGCAGAAATTCCAGTTTTCTTGCAACCATGCATGTGTTATAGGAAACCGGAAACAATAAAGATATATGTTACTTTGTATATGGTGCCATTCACATTCTCAGTAGTTTTTCCATATTTGATTTGTTTTTCTTATTTTAGTCAGTGGAATTAAAAAATGGATAAGTTCTATAAGTTTGAATTTAAGATCAATGGCTTGCACAGTCCCTTATATTATGAGAAAGGAATTTTTGGGAAAAAAATATGTGTAAACTATTAATTGATGTTTTTCAGATTATGTTTTGTGATCTATCATTAATGTTTTAATCAGTATTTTGGAACACATCTCATGATTCATCACCAAAATAAATCTTGATGATGCATCATGGGATGCAATTAAAATATATTGATTAAAAATTTAGACAGTATTTTTCCAAAAGCTGTTTTCTAATAAATTTAATGTTGTTTCCCAAAATATAAATACAAATTATTTTATCCCTAGGAATTAGTTTTGAAATTGGTAAGTCAACCTAATCTTGATGATGGATAATAAGATGTGGTAAAAAATGGTGATTAAAAATTTAGACATCGGTTTTTACAAGAGATCTTTTCTAAAATTTAAAGTTGTCTCATAAAATATATTTCTAAGTTATTATAGCCCAGTGAGCTACTTTCATATTGTTAAACTGCAATCCCTTGCAATGAAGAAGAACTAAAGTAAAATGTTCTCCATTTATACTTTCACTATTTTGGCGCTCTATGACATCCTTTTACATTTTTGGCAGACTATTTACAGCCTTCTATATAAACTATGTAAATTTGGGCCAATAGTAGGTCAGAGAATTTATGGAATTCACAAGGGAAGCCAAATAGAATTTGGGAGAGCAGAAATAGAACACTCTCTAAATGATTATTCTTTAACATATTATAAATTTATAGCTGCAGACAGTCACCAAACTTAGTATAATCATGCTAATTATGGTGACAGCTAACTGGAACAGTTCGACAACAAACTGGAATGGAAGACACCTCTACAATTACTTATTGACACATCTACAGTTTTATTTGGAGCATATATTCTAACAGCTCCTCTTAGCGCTACAACACTAAACATAAAACAATGGAAAATATAATGTGCAGAACCTATTCTTTGAAAACAGTTTTCAAACTATTAAAAATTCTTCAAGCTGCTCCTAAGTATAGTCACTTAGCTGTAATCCAAGTTCCCAACATCGTTGGACACCATTTGCACATGAAGTGTCTCATCACCCTCATAAAGGTATGTTGAACTTCTAGATTTTGGATCCCCCTTTCAACTATTGGACACCAATCTTCACATGTATGTTTCATAACCCCAATGAGATATAGTTTCTTTTCCACAAGCACATCAGACTATTGAGCATCTATCTATCCTCTACTACATCCCTTCTTGTCTTCAAAGTGTTGGCCTCTTCAAAATAGAACAACTAGCACATCTTCAATGAAATCATCCTAACTATCATTTGGTGGTTCATCAACAATGGCTGAAGTTCTTGGTTCGTAGAACTCAACAATAAGCTTCACCTCAACTTCAGCCACTTATAGCCACAACAAGATTTTTCACAATAATATTTGGCTTGGCAGCAACAACTTTCATTGAACTACCGTGCTTACTCTCTAAACCAGTGTTGTTCTTCTCAATTCACAACAAAAATACTTTCAAACACAGATTCAAAATAGAATAATGTAGAACTCTTACAATGATAAATTCATCAGTAGAGATATTATTCTCAAAAGAGCTCAGCCTACCGGACTACCATAGCTTTGAGCTTGATGACTGCATAATGTATTCCAACTATAGGTGCAACATATCAACTAGCTCTAATACCAAAATAGAATTTGGGACAACAAAAACGAAACACTTTCTAATTGACTATTCTTAACAAATTACAAATTTATAGTTGCAAACACTCAATAGACTTCCTATAATCATGCTAATTATGATGACAACTTAGTGGAGTTGTTCAATAACAAACTAGACATCTAATGACAACTTACTGGAATTGAAGACACCTCTATAGTTCTTTATTGACACATCTATAGTTTTATTTGGAGCGGATATTCCAACAAAGCCACCTAGCCCAAGCATTTTATCACTAACCATCATATGCAAGGCTTGATGAGTTTCATCCAAAATGAAAGGGGAGTTAAAAGCTCTCACATTCAAGGGTTGATGAGTTTCATTCAGGATGAAAGGGGATTCACAAGCTCTCATTCAAGTCTTTGAAAGCTTACAAAGCACCACTTCAAGACATGTTTTAAGGGCAATGACATTATCAGACAACTTATAAATTTGGAAACTTAATTGATCATCATGTTTTGAAAACTTGATACATATGACAAACAAGTAGAAATGAATGTTAAACTTTGACTTTGTAGTAGTTGGCAACACTTGGGGAACATAAAGAGGCAATTGGTTCCCATCTTAATTAAGAGATTGCAAAAAAAAAAGTATATTTTTTTTTTGTCTTGAATAGATGGATTTTTTTTTCTTTTTTTTAGACTGCAGGAATCTATTGGGTGGTCGGGTATCCGTCCCTCTATAAACTGCAGTGCGCCTGGTAAACTTTGTTTTCACGTGACTGGTGGCACTGGCGCGACACACCCTCTGGTACCACGGGTTTGGGGGAAGACTAGACCGCATGACCTCTTGCCTGCAACAGGATGCTTTAGCCAATCGAGCTAGGCCCCCTGCCCCTTGATTAGATGGATTCTTACGTCTTTGCTAATAGAAGTGCAATGAGTCAACTCTCATGTTATATGGTCACCACAAGATTGTACATAAAATTGGGAATCCATTTTAAATGTTATTTGGTCCCTATAAGATTATACATGAGATTAGTAATGTTTTTAAAAAAATAGAATTCTAGAGCTACCTTTATCTTACAAGGATTTCTCTTATCTTTCATTCATGCTTAATGCTTGAACATAGTCGATGCCAATAAGTTTCTTACCAATAAGTGATTTGAGATGGATGAAAAAGTGATAATTACCATGAATGACAATGGAAATTTATTTCATTGTTTATAAAAGGATACAATTGAAGGTCAAACTAGATAATTATTCTAGAATCTCATCAAAAGGAGAACCTACTAAAAGATAACATGGAATAAGAAGATGAGAAATGTTTGCAAAAACACGAAGATCTACTAATCATAAAGGGAAAATTTCTAAATGGGGATGCATAACAATAGTTATTCTTGTCATAATTACACTAAAGGCGGTCTCTATATGAACCTAATCAATCAATTGACTTTTGTGATCGACGGTTCAAAATGTATTAGAATGATGCAAGACAGTTGAGAAAGATCTAATCATTTCACAATTTTAATAATATAGAAAAAAAATAATATCCATAGCTACTGCCACTAGTTTAAAAACTATTTTTTAGAAATCAAATCTCTACATTCACTCTCATTCATTTTGAAGCTATATTTTTTCTCATGAGTCAAAGAGATAATATCATTACTTTGAAAAACTTTTTTTTTAGAAATCAAATCTCCAAATCCACTCCCATTCCTTTTTAAGTTATATTTTTTTCTAATGAAACAAAGGATAAACATATAGCTTATTGTATAAATCATAACTTAATTTCATTACAAATCATTTGAAATTATTTATTTTATAGTATTGTTTTAATTGTTCATTTTTAAGAATTTTCTCTCTAAAGTTAATGTAATTATATATTTTCAAATTATTAATAAATATATTATGGTCATTACATCTCCTTTATATTTAAATTGATGTTTAACTTGATAGTATTGCTAAAATAAAAATATATATATTGCTAATGCATAAATATGTCATTAAAAAAATCCATGAAATCCCAGATCAAATCTCTACATACTCTTACATTCCTTTTAAGTTATAATTATTTTTAAAAAAATAAAGAAAAAAAATCTAGTGTTTTGTATAAATCATAGTTTTACCATAATTTAACTTTCATTGCAAAGCATTTGAAATTATGTATTTGTCGTATTGTTTCAATTGTTTAAAGTTTAAGAAATTTTTAATTACTAATAAATATATTATGGGTATTATATCTACTTTCTATTTATATTAATTATAAATGGTTCAACTTGATAATATTGTTAATTATTATTTTTAATTGCTAATGTATAAGTTTTAATGACAACTTTAGTAAGGTGATCAAGAGATAAAATCACTACTTAAAAACATAACTTTTTTAAGATCAATTATCTACTTGCTCTTTTTTTAGATGCAAGAATCAGCATGCGCTTTTGTTTAGACTGCAAGAATCAGGTACCCCCCCTTATTTCAATCCACTTGGTAAAAAAATCCACGTGACCGGCGATGTCAACACCACACACCCTCCAATACCACAAGGATGGGAGGTAGACTAGACCTCATGACCACTTGCCTACAACAGGATGCTTTAGCTATTCGAGCCAGGGCCCCCGCCCTAATATCTATGTGCTCTTACATTCCTTTTTAAATTATAATTATTTTTAAAGAAACAAAGACTAGACATCTAACTTTTGTACAACTTGAAAGTTTACCTTCATTACAAAACATTTGAACAATGATTTTAATTCTTTAATTTTCTAAAATTAATATTTTAACTAAATAAAAATAATTGATTCACTTAATCAAGAGAAAAATAATGGTATATATATAATTTATTCTATATACGAAAAATATTTGGATTATATATTTTTTATTTTTATATGGTAGATTAAATATTATGAGGGAGCTTATATCTAATTAGAAGTTATCATTTGATTAAACTATCACAAGTAAATGATCCAATCCATCACAATCATTAGGAATCAAATAAACATCAACCATACCAAAAATAAAACTTTGATAAATGATATAATAAAAAATAGATCATCATTCTTACTATTTAAGTACAACTAATTTTCTAAAACATTTGAATATTCCAAATATATTACAAACTAATTTAAATAGAAAATAATTAAGACAAGGCAAGTAAAAGAAGAAAGATAGACCGGGCCCACTTGAAAAGATAACTCTAGCAACCAACCATATAAAAGTAGAGTTGAGATACTTTTATGAAGGGTCTCTTTATGAAGAAAGATAGAAAATTATGATTACATACAAATGGGGTTTAATGGCCTTCTGAAGATCACTGAGTGTCACTTCATCGTGCAATAAATTCCTATGCTTGTCAATTTGTTTTTGCTACTTAATGCACAATGGGATCTGAGGAAGATTTTTCTTTTAACAAATAAATGTTCCTCTCCATCTCTATATCCATCTCTATCTCTATCTTCCTCTCTATCTCTATCTACTTACCCGCTCTCTTTTTCACTCTTCCCTCCTCTATCTCTCCCTCTTTCTATCACTATCTCTCCCTCTCTCCACATCTCTCCCTATTGCAAACATGAGTCTATTGGTAATGGAGCCTAATTATCTTCCTAATTCAAAGGTTTTGTTTCAATCATGTTTGAATCCTTGTACGTGGATGCATCTAGTTGATTTGAAGCTATCACTTCCCCATGGATACCTTTGTTGGATGCATAGTTGATTTGAGTATCTAATCCATCTCCATGTCCATGTCCATCACCATCTCTATCTTCCTCTCTATCTCTCCCTCTATCGGATCTTTATTTCGACGCCTGATTTTGCCTGAAATCGACGCGATTTTGATGACTTCGATTTTGTCGATCTTCATGTCTTCGCGATTTACCGACGATTTATTTATCTCTCTTTTTCGACGTCTGACTTCCTGATTTTCCTTCCCGATCTTTGTCTTTGATCATTATCCTTATGTCTTTCTTCCTTCGATGTTCTGATTCGGACGCCCTGATCGACTTCGATCTGATCTGACGGATCTTTGACGACTTTGATCTTTCGGATTATCGACCGACGACTGATTTATGATCGACATTGACTGAACTGCTGTTACATTCAACAAAAAATCAATTACCACCTTTGATATAATATTATGGATTGGGACTACCTCAACCTCTTTGGTGAAATAATCAATAGCCATAAAAATCCACTTGTATCCATTGCTATATTTTTCTCTTAACTTTCCTAAAATCAACTTAACAATATTGGAATGGAGCATCAAAAGTCATGAAGAAAAGAGGAAAAAACACTTGCAAATTTTTATTTACTATCAAACCTTTGATAAGAATAACATCTTTTGACTCTTTTAGATACATATTTGAATATGATAAGACACAAAAATCCTTCCCTAAGGATCTTATGTGTAGTGGTCTTATCCTTAAAATTTCCCCCATAGATTCCCTAATGGTGTTCATCAATTACTTTTCTAGATTGTTATTGGTTTAGGAACTTGAGTCGTAGTTCATTTGGATCTCTCCACATCAAGTTGTCATGGATTAGCACATACTTCTGGGACTAAAATTTTAGATTCATTTTCTAGTGTTTATTCATTCTAACAAGGAACTTTATGTTAAACATATAAAAGACATGTCCTTACACAAAGGATCATTCTCTACTAGATAAAAAATAGATGTGTGATCAACACCATTTTTATTTACCTCTATCACTTCCAAGCTTACATTCATCATTAATTTGGCCAAACCTTCACATCTTACCAACTTGGCTTTGTGTACCTCAATGTCATATTCCTAGATCTTGTAGATCCATTTGCATCATTTTATTGAGGCTCCTTGCTAAGTAAGTATATCCTTTACCGTTGTGAGTGGCACTTATGCAACTATCTTTGCATCAATCAAGTATGGTATGCCATTTTTGACAACCTTGACTAGGGCATAATCACTTTTTTCCATCATTGAATAATTTAATTATGCCTCTTGTAAGTATTTACTAAATAATGTAATGGGTTGTTCATACCCATCATTATTTTGGAGTAGCACAATAATGATAATGTGGAATGAAGTAAATAAGAATAGCTAGAAGGTTTTAGAATAATCTAAGCTTACCAAAATTGGCAATTCTTTGTTGACTTTCTTGATTCTTGTGAATGATTCAACTGCTTCATCAATCCAAGTGACTCTTTGACATTTTGCATTAAATTTTAGAAATTGTATTAGTCTTAGATATTTTTTGCACAAATCTTATCAAGAAATTCATTTCCCAAAGAATGAATGCACACCCTTAACAATTTTGGGCCTAAGAATATGGTCAATTGATTTTACCCTTTTTGAATCTATCCTTACTTCATCCTTGGATACAATGTGTCCTAACAAGTGCCCTCTTCCATGCAAAATTCACATTTTCTAGGATTTAAAGAAATTTCTTATTCTAGACATCTTTAGAATATTTTCTCTAAATATTTATAGTGATCTCTTCTATCCTTGGAATAGGTTGTTAGATCGTCTTGAAACACAATCACTATTTCATCTATTAGGCTAAAAAATGTAATGTCCATGGTTTATTGGAAGGTTATCCCTACATTATTGAGTCCAAACAACATTCTCACATAGACATATATATATATATGTACCCCAAGGAGTTGTAAATGGTTTCTTGTGTTGTTTATACTCCTTAACCATAAGTTGGTTATACCTTGAGAAGCCATCCATATGTACGTTAATTCAAAATTAGTCGCCTTTTATAACAAATGATCCATTACAAGTGAATGATTAACTTGGTCTTGTCGATGTGAATAAATGTCTTGTACCTAACTAATTCCTAGTAAGAGGGATTATTCACATGTTAAGTTTACTTAGGTTCCAAATATCTTTCTAGAAGTCTTATTTGTCTAGATAAGATCTTATCCTATCTTATCTTTTTTATTTTTTTGTCAAGTTAGTTGTCTTGTAACATAGGATTAATACACATGTCACAATATTGTTTAATCATATCTTTCACCTTACCTTTATAAGCAAGGACTCTCGTGTACATTACATATTCAATCTTGTAATCTTACAGCCATAATCATAGTAAGATATTTTTTCCATTTTCTCTCTTGTAGAAGATATTTTGGTCTAGCAGTTGTTCCTAGGGTGTTGGGAGTTCATCATTAACTCTTGCATGGTATCAAAGATGTAGTGTTGCAGATTCCTTCCTAGATCCGAGGGGCTCATTTTGGCTTGAATATTTTCTAGGTGAATTATGGGTTTTCAAGGAGCTCACGATTGAATCCATGACATCAAAGAAATTCAGGTTTTCCCTTTGTTTTGTCAAATTGTGTTATGTTTTGTTAGATCTACAAAGGTTTCAATTAGGGTTAAAGTTGCTAGATCTAGGAGATAGCTAAACTCTCAAAGCATTTTGGGCCAAAATTAACCCAAAAATGCATCTAGAAGGCCCAAAAATCTAAAGATCGACTGCCAAATCATAAAAAACGAACACTTTTGTTTTAGGAGCATCAAAGTTTTTTGCAGAGGTCGCTGAAAAATCCATATAGTATGGCTTTGTTGTACGATGTTAGGTCACAATCTATAGAGTTTGTGGATAGAATCAACATATTTTGAAGATATATTCCCTATTGGCATCAATGTCATACTTGGCTTGGTTGATGGTATAGGTCTATTTTTTTGGCGAAAAGAGTACAAATTCATTTTTGTTAAGCGTAAAGTTTTTATTAATAAAAAATGTTATCTTTTAAAATCTTTACCCTTTTTTTTGGGAACCCTTGGTCACAGCCAAGCTGAGCGGGGGGTTTTCCCTAGCCTAGGAGGGCTTAAGGGGAGCAGCGTGGTAACTGTTGCCTCCCCTTCAGGCCACCAAGGCAGGTGGCTCTGCAAGGGCCATTGCCAGTATGAGCAGTGGTGATTTTTTTTAACTACCAACACTAAACCCCCAAGCCATTGGTCACATGGCTAACCAATGGCCAAGCCCTAAGGGCCAAATTTTCCCTTTATAGCCCAAATAGCACATTCTTTCAAATTTCTATAACTTTTGATCCAAGTGGCCAAATTTTAAAAATAAAGTATTGCGAAAAAGCTATCTTTGTGAATTTTCTAGTAGTATAGGTGTTTTTTTTCAAAATTTTGTTGTTTGTTTCCCATTTTCCCAGCTTGAATTCAATTTTTTTTCAACCTCCAAGCTCAACTTTATGCTCTGAGCTTTGTTTTTTACAATTCTTGAAACATCAGGAAGGTATTTATGAGCACTTAAGTTTTGTACATGCACAAGTTTTGGATTTTTTTTTACCAAAATTTCAAGATTTTAGTTTGAAGTCAGATTGGTACTTTGACATAACTTGTAAATTTGCAAAAAATGTGGCATTATTTTTGCACAAAGAGGTTATTTTCTTGTATTGTGAGGGGTAATTTTACGTTCATCTATTGTAATTTTTTATTTTATCATGGATTTACGAAAATTTGTACTTATTACCCCATATAACTATCATGCATGGAAATCACAAATGGGGGTTTTATTGTTAAAATTGAAGTTGTAAAGAATAATATTTGGAAAAGATTTAGAACCCATAGGAGCTACAGAAAAAAGAAAATGGTTTGATAAAAGGTATGAAGCCCTTGATACTCTAATTTTTTCCATTTCTCTAGATCTTAGATATCATGACATATCTTGTACACATCCTAATGAAATTCAGACTACCTTAGAGAGTCTTTGTGGTAAGCTAAATAAAATGAATAAATTTAAGTTGGAGAATAAACTTATGAGTTTTAATCCTTCAGATTTTGATAATATCTAGTCCACTTATTCACCAAGCTCAATTCTCTTAGACTGCAGTTGTCTGATTTTGGGGTCACCAAAGAGGGTAAACAATTGATTCTTTCTATTATTGCTAAGCTAGGTCCTGATTATTTAGTGTTTGTTTCTACATTTTATGCTACAAAAAATTCCTTAGGAAATGCACACAAATTCCTTCTCTTGATGGATTCACAGTTCAACTCACAACAGAACAAGCCAAGTTGGCATACATGGGAAAATTAAAGTCTTCCACATGTCAAGATTTTATTGCAAAAGATCCAAAGGCTTCAATTGGAAAAAGTAAGAAGAAAAATAAGGACCCCAAGTCTAATGAGCAAGGTAAGGATTCGCCTTCACAAAGCACTCCTAATTCCACTTCCTCTTCCAAAGAGGACTCATCTAAAAGGAATAAGTTGAAATGTGCATATTGTAAAAGGATAGGACATGATGAGCATAGATGTTACAATAAGAATATTGATGAATTATTCCACCTTCTAAATAAAAGAATAACATTTTGTTGCCCTCAAAGTGTCTTCTTCTTCTTCTTTAGCATCATAATCCACAATAGCTTTGTCATCGTAGTCAAGGACCAGAGTTATAAATGTTCAACACAAAATGAAAGGAAGAGCACTCTTGGCCTCTACAATTTTTGAATTCGGAAGATGACTTCTTGATTCAGGGGAATCTCATCATATAGCATCATCTATGGGTGTATTCTCTTCTTTTGAGCCTTGTAATTCTCCTAATATTTTGATGGGAAACAACACATATATGAAGGTGTGTGGGAAGGGTTTTATTGACATGGGAGAAGGAGCTTTTAATGATATACTTTATGTTCCTTCTTTTTTATCTAATATCCTTTCTATTTATCAAGTCACCCATAGTGGACAAGGTAAATAGTTGAGTACACTCCTGATAAGTATGCATAATGGTCTTGGAGACTAGAGAGATCATTGTTATAGTGATGGTTAATCATTCATCTCATTTTTTTTCCTTTTCCCATTTTTCTTTTGCTAATGATAATGTTCCCTCGACTGATATTCACACTCATTCATCAAGTGTGAATAATGTTTGTGAGGAGAAATTTGGTCATATAAACCTTGGTATTCTAGAGAATAGTGTTGAGCTTCCTAATCCTCCACCTCCTACTTCTTCATTTTTCAATGCTTCTATTCAACAAGATGATCATAGTTTTTTAGATCTTGCTTTGTGGGATGAATATTTTATAGGGATTCTAACTTGTTTTTGGAGTTTCATACAATATATTTGGAGGACATGTTGAGGTGGTTTCTCTCCTATTTGATAACATTTTCAACACAAATGTTAACCCATTTTCTTTGTCCTTCGAGATTGGCATTCATGAGTTTCCTCATTTCCTTGATTTGTCATGTTTCTTGGTTGAGTTTGACCATGATTATGTTGTGGCTTATATCTGACCTTGGATACTCCTCTCAATTTTCAAAGCCATACATTTTTAGACTTCATTCTTCCTCCTTTTAGTTGGACATGGAGTGGCTTCTTCGTCATCCTATGGATTTTTTTCTTCCTAAGGGAATATGTGTTGCTTGCAGGCATTGGATCATCTTTTATTTTCAAAGATTTTTCATCGATATTGAAGATTCTTCATTATGGGGGTATATCTTGTCTCTATTTTTCCCTCTTTTTTGGGGTTCATTGATTGTATATACATGATGGATGTATTCCTTGGGAGTATCATGGAGTCCTCTATACATCATCCTTGTTTTTATCTTTTCTCTCTTTTGGAGGAGTTTTGTCCCATTGGGTTTTATCCTTTTCTCCATTCGTGAGAGATTGCATTGTAAATGGGTACCTAACATGGCCTAGTAGCCAAGACCCATAATAAAAAGTCCTTGTTTTGCATCATTTTCATAATAATCTACTCCCTAAGTTGCACTTAAGGGAGGTGTTGGTGTGAATAAATGTCTTGTACCTAGCTAATTCCTAGTAGGGGGC
The DNA here is from genome assembly GCA_007258455.2 of Sequoia sempervirens. Classification (NCBI taxonomy): domain Eukaryota; kingdom Viridiplantae; phylum Streptophyta; class Pinopsida; order Cupressales; family Cupressaceae; genus Sequoia; species Sequoia sempervirens. The sequence goes on along the minus strand of VDFB02268957.1, from coordinate 66,853 downwards.
TTATTCACATGTCAAGATAATCCAACTATAGATGATTCCCCTATTTGTGATGAAGTTATTTTAGAGGAACCAACCATTGAATGTCATGAACATCTCATTTTTTCTCTCCTAAAAACTCTCCTACTAGGGAAGACACCATGGTGCAAGAAAATGACAACATTGACAATAGTGATATGGTTCCTTAGATGAAGATGATGAAGTGACATTAGACTCCCCTTCACTAAGAGATCATGAAAATAAGGATAATTATTCTAAGATTATGCACATTAGATATCCCTTCAAGTACTCTCATAAGCCTAAACTTATCCTTTATCCACCCTCAAACCAACCACAAACTAAAACCAAACCCGTCCTCATCCTCGAACCAGCTAAGAATAATGTTTCACAGCAATATAATATTGTTGCTCATACATATAACACTAGAAACAATCTGCAACCAAGACAAACAAATCCAACATCCCTCCCATTACCTCAACCTATCTTGTCTAGTTCCCCTCATTTTCCTTTACATTAATGGAAAGGAGTATAATCTTTTTGAACAACTAAAAAATACTTCTGCTAAGATATCCTTACGGGATCTTATTCAAGCCTCCCCTCATTATCGTAACATGATTCAAAGTGCTTTACAACAAGTTCCTATCCCTCCTACTATGAAACCAAATGGCATAGCATCCCTAATTCAAGGAATGAATGCGAACATTGTTTTCCACCAAAGTGAGCTACCTCCTTTGGAAGTGCAAAAACAAATGAAGCTTTCATGATAATAGCTATCTCCAATAGGACAAGGATAAAGCGAACCCTTGTTGACAATGGCTCAGCTCTTAATGTGTGTAGTGTAACCATTTTGGATAAGCTTGGCATAGATAAATCAAGAATTGAACCTAATTCCTTATCGATTAAAGGATTTGACAATGTAGGAAAACAACTGCTTGGAGTGATCACATTACCTATTATAGTTGACAAAGTTACATTACAAACCCCGATCCATGTTATGCCTCATGATCTTTCATATAATCTCCTTTTAGGAAGACCATGGATTCATGAGATGCATGTGGTGCCTTCAACTCTTCATCATCTAATGAAGTATGTCTACAACAACAAAGTGTATACAATCAAAGCTGACCCTAAACCATACAATTATTTGAACATTGAGAAAAATGAGGAAAATCCTTTGAAAACATTGAAACCAACTATACAAGTGGAACTTGTGTAAGAGAAATACAAAAAAAGCATATTGAAGAAATCACAAAGTTATTGGACAATGATTGGGGTTTCGTAGATTTCACACCAACATTCATGGGAGAACATGTAAGATCATCACAAAAGAATTTGACAAGGGAAAAGAAAAGTGGTAATGTCAACACAAGATTTGAAAGCATCCACCTCGACCACATTAGAAAGAGAAGCAAATTACATAACAAACTTTGATGAAGTTGATTATGAGCAACCATTGAATCCAAAAGAAATGAAAAGCTTTATGGAAGAGGTTATGAACTTATGACACAACTTGGTTATAGCAGAAAAGGATGTGGTGCTCGAGAATGAGGTATTCGTGTCCCCATACAACCTAACACACAAGAAACCACTAGTGGTCATGGTTATTTTTCTTTAAAGAAATGAAAGAATCAAAGAAATCCTTGCATAATATCAATTTCATCACACAAAACACTAATGACTCAAATTTGTTAGATTTTACACCCTCCCATAAAGGAGAGCACAAAATCTCACAATCTAAAGAGTCTTGTGTAAGTATGACACCTTGTACTATGCCAAAGATATCTTTGTCACAAAATAAAGGGACATCTTCTACTATTAATCAAGAGAGGATATTGTCAAGACCCCTCCAAGATCGTTTGATATATCTCCCTCCAAGAACATGAAAGAAATTTTATATCACAATTTCATTTTGTGCATATCATAGAGTTCATGGTCATTCTACTAACAAATGTAAGGCTTTGGGTACTGAAATTCAACATCTTAAGGAATGTGGCGCTCCTCGTTGTGTTGAAGCACCTATTTCTTCTAGTTGACATTTATTTTCATTCTATTATGTTTCTCATCAATCATCTCGGCTCATCCTTGTCCTACACTAAGTGGGGGCAAGGGGTTAGGTAGCCTTGTCCTCATATGGCACTTGTTGTCTATTTCTCCTAGTTGACCACCTTCCATGTATATATAATCTAAGCAAGCTTGGGATGTGGACGACATACCTTAAGTTGGCTCGTATGTGACGTACTTTTCTTTCTATGTTTAGCATTACATTTTGGGGGAAACCCTTTTTATACATGATGTAGTTTTATTCGGGAACATATAACTTGGCATAGGGCTTTTTGAATAAGCTCTCATGTTTTCTTCATTGGCTACTTTAAAGTAGATTGCTCACAACAATGGTGTTAGAAATCGCTTAAAAGTGGGGGCATACATTGACATTATCTTTCGATATTTTGCATGTTTCATAGTGAGATTTTCTTTCTTCTTGTGATGCATCTTTTTCTTGGCGGTGTCATTGGGTTTGATTTACTCCAAGATCATGATAGTTCTTTGATTTGTACTCTCTTGGAGACATTAGGCATGATGTTCCCTAAGAAGAGACCTTACATGAACTAAGCAAAGTCTTTTTGAATAAATCTTTACTTACATGTTGTTCATAAGCTCAAAATTTCATTTTGTGGCACCTTATTGAAGTTATCAGAGGGATAGCTTTGGTATGGTTAGTACGTATGGGAACTGACCTTAGGCATGACTCTCCCATAGTCACTTGCTTGTGTGTGTGAGCACATACTAGTTGTGTGCATATGTTTCTCACTGGGGGATCACCTAGTGGATACCGAATTCCACTAGCTCGTGTGAGCATGTGTTTGTTTGCATAGTGGACATTTAGTTCCACTTATAAACATTTCTTTGGACAAACAACTTAGACCTGGTCCACATTGTGTTGGATAGACTGTCAAGGCTTGATTCACCCCTTTTATTTTGTTTTTTTTCTTCTTTATGTCTTTGACAGTGTATGCTTGTACCTTATTGTTGCTTCATACATCATTTACATGTGTGTTCTTTTGTGCCTATGATGGTTTGCCATAGGATCTTGATCCTGGGGGCTTGCACAACTCTCTTGATTGTTGTTATCCTATCTCACTAGCATTGGTACACATGAACCCCTCTTGATGTGTATTTGTCTACTTTAGTGTGAGTTTGAAGCAAGTTCCTCCTCTCACTAAAGTGGGGGCTAAATGTAGTAACAAAAAATGTATCCCTTTTCCTTACTTAATTTGGGAATAATTAATAATAAATGAGCCTAATGTCGCCATGATTTAGTGTTGTAATGTGTTTTACACACTCACATTAAGTTTAGGGCCCTTTTAAACTAAATGGACCTAATTTTTCATTAATTTAGTGTTGTAAAGTGTATTTATTTACATCTACACACTAATTTTTGGGCCCTCTTGCATTCATGACCTTCAAATCATCATTAATAGGCCCCTAAGATGCTTTATTATGCATCACAAGGCTTATTTTAACTAAAATCCCAATAAATTCAATAAATATATTTAATATTCTAATCTCCTGACATTTTCTCACCCTGAAAGTCTAGGGTGGGACCCATATGCCACCTTGGGCATATGAGTCCCATTTGGGGCCTTTTTACGGTTTTGAGTGGGAAATCGGGGTTTTCAATTCAAATTTTATGGATGTTGACATTTGGGATCTAATAAATGGTGAATTAGATGGAATTCCTATATAACTAAGTTTTCAAATCATTATTGATCACTAAGAATTTTAAGCAAGAGAGTTTCACCTAGACTTAGAGCTTTCAAGAGAGATTTTTAAGCATTCAAGAGTTGATTATCAAGCATTTTGGAGCATCAATTCAAGAGTCAAGCATCATGTCAAGGTCTTCATGCATCATGTGTGTTTGTGAGATAACATGTTGATGTAGCATTTATGATCCAAGTTCAAGCATTCAATGTCATATTAAGTTTCATGATCAAGATCTACATGGATTGAAGCCAAATCATACAAGTTGTAGATCTACACTCCAAGGATTCAACAAGGTTTGGTGAGTTGTTACATTAATTTTTCCATTCATCATTCCCTCACGTTATTTCAATTCATTTAAAATTTTAATTACTCAAACAGGGCCTGACTGGGGCATACCCCCATCCACTAACAAAATAACATTTTTCTCTCTCTTGTGATGTGTGTTTTATAGATTTATGTGAACAGAACTCATTCACCCAAACTGGCAATTTAGTCCCTGATATAACCTTTTGACAACATTCAATAGTGTCGGATCTAGCTTCAGAAGATTCAGAAAGATCCTGAAAATCCTATAGTAGGGCTCATACGCCCAACCTGGCGTATTAGTCCCGTTATAGTTTCTAATCGTTGTTCAGCAGATCCTAATCAACTCTCAGATAATCCCAGATCCTGCCCTGAAAACCCTACAATGAGACTAAATCGCCAAACTTGGCATATCAATCCTGATGCAATCTGAAACAACAATTTCCAAGGTTTATAGACCTTGTTTTGGCCTCTCCAATCCTTTGAGTACTCTTCTATTTCATTCTATTTATTAATATGATTTCATGCTTTCAAGTTTCTAGGGTTTTGTGCATAGGTGTTTGCTTTTCTCCTTTGAAGCTTCATTTAATGGTGAACCCTCGTTTAATCACACAAGGAAACCCCTAGTCCATCCCTCAATCGAGTCACTTGGTTGAGGGATATAGGTTTCCCAATGATTAAAGTGTGAAATAGGTCCAATTCCATCTCTCAAAAGGTGGAACCTTATTTCTGTTTAATCAGGGGGTTTTATCATTAAAATTAAAGTTTTGAAGAATCACATTTGGCATAGATCCAGAACTCACATGAGCTAGAAGAAAAGGAAATGGTTTGATAGAAGGGATGAAGCCCTTGGTACTCTAATCTTGTCCATTTCTCTAGATCTTAGATATCCTGTTGCAACTTGTACACATCCTAATGAAATTTGGACTACCTCGGAGAGTCTCTTTGGTAAGGGTGATCCCACAATATTGGTTTACAATTTTTGGTCAAACTAGACACTAAACTGATTTTCTCTAACTAAATCTTCACTTTCAGGCACCTATAACAACTAAACTATGAGGAATTTGAAGATGATGCAAACTAGTGATTTGTGAAATTATGTCTGTAGATTCTAAATATTTTTTTTTCAATTTTTTTGGAATCAGATTGCACTTCTTTTTCCATCTCCTTCGAAAACTAGTTTTTTTAGTAAACGCCATTTTTAAGGAGTGACGCTCACCATATAACACATAACATTTTTTCCATGAAGGATAAAATTCTATTTTTTTTGAATTTAGATTTTTAACTACAATATCTAGTGCTTCCAATTAGTTTCATAGTGTTTTATTGAATATTTTTTCCTTAATCAAGTGTCGAAGTCAAACCAATTACAATTCAAATATAGGCAGACTGTATTACACAACTTTTTTTGTATGTATCGAAATTCAAAAAAAAACTTGTTGGATCAAGGACTTCAATATCTGGTGCACTCATATTTTTTTATTTTTTTTTTATAATCTTCTATTTTTCCACATGTGCAGAATAGAGAGCTTGATTTTTGGTGAAAAACCTACATTCACAAGAAATAAAAAAATAAATATAATAATTAAATTAAATTTATTTAAAATTATACTTTTGGGAATCTTATAATAAGGACTACATACTTACAAAAAATAAATTTTAAATGAATTCATTTGATCCCCCAAAAGGTAAATCAAAAGTGGTTTTTTATAAGCATTTTGATAGGTGTAAAGGAGACTCTATTATAGGTATGGTTTAAAACTAACGGGGTTCTATCCAAGGGGGTTTGATCTAAGGTAGTTTGATCAAACCTTCAGAAGGTAGGAATTCTTTAAATGGAACTTTTTAAGGCTTAAATCATTATATTTTCTAAAAATATGTGATTTCAGCAAAAATCAGAATCTCCCAGAAATTGTAAACTAGCTTTGTGGGATCACCCGTAAGCTAGATAAAATGAGGAAATTTAAGTTGGAGAATGAGCTTATAAGTATTAATCCCTAGGCAATGCAAACAAAATGCCTTCTCTTGATGGATTTGTAGTTCAAATCACAAGGGAACAAGCCAAGTTGGCACACATGGTAAAATTGAAATCTTCCACATCTCAAGCTCTTCTTGCAAAAGATCCAAAGGCTACAAGTGGCAAAGGTAAGAAGAAAAATAAGGACCCTAAGTCTAATGAGAAAGGTAGAATTCACCTTCACAAACCACTCCTAAGTCCACTTCCTCTTCCAAAGAGGACTCATCTAAAAAGAAGAAGTTTATATGTGCATATTTTAAAAGGCCAAGACATGCTGAGAATAGATGGGTGATCCCACAATATTGGTTTACAATTTTTGGCCAAACTGGACATTGAACTAATTTTTTCTAACTAAATCTTCACTTTCGAGCACCTGTACCAGCTAAACCATGAGGAATTTGAAGATGATGCAAACTAGTGATTTGTGGAATTTTGTATGTAGATTCTAAATATATTTTTCCATCTCCTTCGAAAACTAGTTTTTTTTCAGTAAACACCATTTTTAAGGAGTGACACTCACCATATAACACAATTTTTTTTCCATGAATCTAAAATTCTATTTTTTTTGAATTTAGATTTGTAACTATGATATCTAGTGATTCCAATTGGTTTCATAGTGTTTTATTGAATACTTTTTCCTTAATCAAGTTTTGAATTCAAACCAATTACAATTCAGAAATAGGTAGACCGTATAACACATAACCTTTTTTGTATGTATCAAAATTCAAAAAAAAAATTGTTGGATCAAGGACTTCAATATCTGGTGCACTCATATTTTTCAAAAAAAAAAATTGATAATATTCTATTTTTCCACATGTGCAGAACAGAGAGCTTGATTTTATGTGAAAAACCTACATTCGCAAGAAATAAAAAATAAATATAATAATTCAATTAAATTTATTTAAAATCATACTTTTTGGGAAGCTTATAATAAGGACTACATACTTACAAAAATAAATTTTAAATAAATTTATTTGATCCCCCAAAAGGTAAACCAAAAGTGGTTTTTTATCAGCATTTTAATAGGTGTAAAGGAGGCTCCATTATAGGTGTGGTTTAAAACTAGCGGGGTTCTATCCAAGGGGTTTTGATCTAAGGTAGTTTTATCAAACCCTCTTCAATTGGTATGCTTTAAATGGAACTTTTTAAGGCTTGAATCATTATTTTTTTCTAAAAATATGTGATTTCAGCAAAAATTAGAATCTCCCAGAAATTGTAAACCAACTTTGTGGGATCACCCAGATGTTATGATAAGAAGATTACTGAACTAACCCACCTCCTTTAGAAGAATGACATTCTTTTTCCCTCATCAATGTCTTCTTCTTCGTCAACATCACAATCTACAACAACTTCATCATCATAGTCATGGACCATAGGATTTATAGATGGTCAACACAAAATGAAAGGAAAAGCACTCTTGTCCTTTACAAGTTTTGAATTTGGAAGATGACTTCTTGATTTAGGGGGATCTCATTATATGGAATCATCTATGGGGATATTCTCTTCTTTTGAGCCTTGTAATTCACCTTTTTTGATGGGTAAAAACACATATATAAAGGCATGTGGGAAGGGTTATATTGACATGGAAGAAGAAAATTTTAGTGATGTACTACTTTGTTTTCCTTCCTTTACATCTAATCTCCTTTCTATTTATCAAATTACCCATAGTGGACAAGGTAAAATAGTTGAGTTCACTCTTGATAGAGTATACATAAGGGACTTGGCGACTAGAGATATCATTGCTATAGGGATGGTTGATCATTCATCTTGTTTGTATTCATTTCCTATTTTGCTTTTGCTGATGATGATGTTCCTTTGACTGGTATTCACACTCATTCATCAAGTGTGAATCATGTTTGTGAGGAGAATTTTGGTCATCTAATCCTTAGTATTCTAGAGACTAGTGTTGAGATTCCTACTCCTCCACCTCCTACTTCTTCAACTTTTAGTGCTTCTATTCAATAGAATGATCATAGTTTTTCAGATCTTTCTTTGTGGGATGAATATTTGATAGGGATTTCTAACTTGTTTGTGGATTCTCATACTACAAATTTGGAGGACACATTTGAGGAGGTCTCTCTCCCCATTGATGATAGTTTCAACACAATTGTTATCCCATTTTGTTTTTCCTTGGAGATTGGCATTTACGAGTTTCCCCATTTCCTTGATTTGTCATGTTTCTTGGTTTAGTTTGACCATGACTATGTTGTGGCTTATTCATGTTTGGAGAATCCTAATTAGTTTTTAGAGACATACATTTTGAGGCTTCATTCTTCCTCCTTTCAGTTGGAAATGGAGTGGCTTCGCCATCAACCTATGGATTTATTTCTTCCTAAGGGAAGATGTGTTGCTTGCGGGCATTGGATCATCTTTTATTTTCAAGAATTATTCATCGATATTGGATCTTCTTCATTATGGGGGGATATCTTGTCTCTTTTTTTCCTCTTATGGGGGGTTCATTGATTGTATAGACATGATGGATGTAATCCTTAGGGGGTATCATTGAGTCCTCGATACATCATCCTTGTTTGTGTCTTTTATCTATTTTGGAGAGGATTTTTGTCCCATTGGGTTTTCTCCTTTTCTCTATTTATGAGAGATTGCATTGTAAATGGGTACCTAACATGGCCTAGTAGCCGAGACCCATAATAATCATTGTCTTTTTTTGCATCATTTGCATAATAATCTACTCCCTAAGTTGCACTTAAGGGGGTGTTGGTGTGGATAAAATGTCTTGTACCTAGCTAATTCCTAACAAGGGTACTTATTCACATGTTAAGTTTACTTCTAGGTTCTAGATGTATTTCTAGAAGTCTTAGTTGTCTAGATAAGATCTTATCATGTCTTATCATTTTGAATTTTTCGTCAAGTTAGTGTCCCATAACATAGGATTAAGATGTATGTCACAATATTGTCTATGCCTATGTTTCACCTTGCTTTTATAAGCAAGGCCTCTCATTTACAATACATATTCAATCTTGTAATCTTGCATTCATAATCATAGCAATATATTCTTTCTATTTTCTCTCTTGTGGAAGATATTTTGGTTCAGCAGTTGTTCCCTGAGGTGTTGGGAGTTCACCATTAACTCCTATAGGTCTAAGATTATTGATTACAAGAGTATCCATTTTTTATGCAAACAGTGCATCACTAGAGGCCATTTGGCTTTATATTGTCCTCATGGTATGTGAAATCCATCCTCCTCTACTTGGTGCTAGAATGCTCATCCCCGCCATCTTACCATGTTTCCTAAAAGTTTGATCGATGATTTGTGGAATTCAAAGACACTCTCCTCTATTCCATTAGTTATCCTCTTTGAGCTTGGTGAGGTTACTAGAACTCCAAATTGAATCATGATCTAGTTACTTAAAAACCAATTTCCTCTATTCCTTTTTTTCCTTTAGTTTCAAAGCAAAAACTACCCCCTCCTTATTCAGTTATTCATTTTTTGACATATCCATATTGTTCCTCAGTTTGATAAATCCCATGGATGGGCCCTCTATGGGGGCTCCTCCCCTTCCTTCTCTTAGGTCTCTAGACTAAGAAGACAACTATTTCATGGACAATTATACAAAGATAGAAACAAGGTATTTTGAAATATATTTTCCAATCACACACTAGTGTTAAGGGTGTGAGGTTGAATATGATAGGATATAGCATTGTTTAAGCTAGATCATTAGGCTCTTTTCTTTTTTTTGCAGCTTAGCTTATATTTTGTTTAGAAGTTTGGTTGTAGTTGTTTTGTTTTGTTGTAATAGGGTTTGGGCCCTAACAAGAACCCATCTTACCTTAATAAAAAAACAAACCATCCATACTAGGGAGAGGACAATTATCCTTAAAAGACTTAACAATTAATTTTTTGAAATGAACATGACATCTTATCTCCTCATGATTCTTTCTAATTAGGATGAGATTTGACACCCGTTCTGAGTGCCTAATTGGTTTGATATTATACCCCCTTCTTTTAGATTTATTAGCTCCTTTTTCATCTTGGGGGCAAGGTGGGATTGATAAGTCTCTGCTTTTGGTGAAATGGTTATGCTAGAACAAACTAAGATCAACGGGTCTAAAAATTAATACAAATTTTGAATCATAATTATAGAGTAGATTTGTGCATCAAATTGGATTTGCACTTGTGGGATCAAATCCACAATCATGAAAATAATTCAAATAAGAAACAAAATGTTCACAAGTTTCAAAGCATTCATTTAAACATCACTATTATCCTTACATTATAGACAAATCAACAATCCACATTTGTTGTGGTTTTCTAAGTACTTTCATTAATCTATTCATTTTTTGAAACATTAAACTATTTATTGTCATTTATATATTTATCATTCTCAACTTCTCACATCTAAAGTAGATTCTAAATATTCTACTATTTAGTTATTTACCTTAGATTTATATAAAAGAGATTTATTGTCCCTTTTAAATTAGAAGAAGGTTGTTTTATTTTATCTTTCCTTTTAGAACATGTAAAAATCTATTGTAAATATAAGAATAGCAATCAACAATATGTATTTCTATAATCATCTACTTAATTTCTAAATAAAATATTTTAAAAAATTAAGGTGATAAACATTTTGTTTTAGATACCAATAGTGGCATAGTATGATGGTTAAGTTGTTGTGGTGTTGTTCTTGCCATTAAGGTTCAAACCTCACTAGAGTGTAATTGTTGAATGTTTAAGTTGGGGATGAGATCCCCCCTTTGTGACCTCACCAGTTCATAGCTCTAAGTCAAAAGCATTTACCCCTTAAAATAATAATAACTGTAAGTCAAAAGCGTTAATACACTACTAATAACAATAAATTTTACTAAACACACAATTAAAAAATTTTAAAAAGACAATATCACATAGAAATGACATAGAGAATTTATTTTAATATCTAAAATACTAAAGGCTCATGACATCACATTTATATTGACCACCCTATTGATGTTTTTGAACTAAAAAAAAAATAGATCTGTTCATAAATCTTTCTTAATAAAATGAAAATTTCAAAAATTAAATCACAAATACAATTTTTTACTAATAAAATAATCATTTATCACTTATAATTGTAAATAAAAGATAAATTTACATTAACCATTCAACTATTTAATATTTAAATAGTGTGCCTTGCTTTCCTTGCTTCCCGTTCAATCATGTGCTTCCTCTAACAAGTAAAGTTCACCACTATATTTGTAACGCTCAGTGAGTTGACCATTACATACTCCATACCAACTTTAAGCTATAATTCTACTTAATAAAAACTATTGCAGCACCATTGCTGGGGGCGGTTCATCTCGGTTCCATACCAATGGAAAATCCAGTAACTGATTGATTAAAAAATCAATCATCATTGCCATTTAAGAACAAAAGTCAAACCTTAAACAAATCCAGCGTTTCCTTTTAGAAATCTGACTCTCAAACTCTCCCACACATGGGATCTTCAATATAATATTAACAACCAGACGTAGATCCAGTAGTTTCTGTGCGAGAAATCGTAATCAAGAAACACGTGATAATCATTGCCTTAAATTTCTATTTAGAATCTTAATCCCATCTTCTGTTTCCATCGATTCATCCAAAGTTCCAAACCCACTTGAATTCGAGAAGAAAATATGGCCTATAATTTGAATCAACTGCAAAATCTTGGATCATCTGGTTTGAAACAAGTGCAGTATAAACACATGGCTGTGTTAAGCCCGAAACAATATCTCACTGGGATTTGATAGAACAGTAATCGATCAAGGACTTTATTATTTTAATGGTGTGGGGGATAATTGTGTAAAGAGAATCCCACGCGCTCCTAGACGGGTAGAGGGGCGCCATAGCCGGCGAGTCTAAAGCATACAGCTCACGCTCTGCCATCTGCACGCTCATTAATGTTTTCTCGTCATCTTCAAAAGCGCTGCACGAGTGTTTCATTGCAGATTTAGGAAGTATCTTTGGACTGGAGAAACCAAGAAACACATTTGTTTCTCAGTTTGATTGGGTGGTTCCAGCGCTTAGTTAGTTAGTTATGGAAAGAGTAACAAATGAGCGATGGCGATGAAACTGCCTCTGCCTTTCATTCAATTCAGGTACACGGAATTTCATTCACCCACATTCTTGATTTGCACATTAGTCGAAGCGCCAGCTTTCTTTTTTATTTTCTTCCATGTGAAAATTTCATGGCTGCCTTGCCTTTCAAGTTAGATTCAGTAAAACTTTATCTCGACACAAGCAAAGAGATATGAAGATCTAATGTAGAAATTAAGTCTGAGGAATACGTAGAAGGGATTCAGATTTTATACCTACTCTACTGCCTTTTTTTTTTTCCTGATACGGTGCAGATTTGTAGGAGGATAAAACTCATTTGTTCTCTTTTGACTCATAGATTTTTTAATTCCTAAGCGATAGATGCGAATACAAACAATGCTTTGCGTTCTGCTAAATTTGTCTGTGTGTGAAAAGGAAATCTGCTTTAAGTGCTTTTCATTTTACCCCAATTCCTAAATTGTCTGTGTGGAAAAAGGAAAGGCCTAAATTTGTTGTGATTAACAATGGTGGATTGACTGTCACTTGATCATTTTATTTTCAGGCTGCATTGTAACTTGAGGACGACTGCAACATATTACAATTAAGCGACAGCAAATCAGTATAGTATCAATTGAGATTTTCTTGTTTAGTGTTGTGTTTCATATTAAAATGAGCCCAGAGAACTGGCAAATCAGGCCTGTCTCAGCATTACATACAGCGCAGATGATATCAGAATATTCTGGGATGGCTTTCAACAACCTCGTGATGCAATCAGATTCAGCTTTTAGTGGGAATTCCATGGTCGCAGGCATCAGATCAGAGTTCAATGGGGCAGCTGGGTCCAACTATTTGTCTACCTTGATATCTAATATACCTTCTGCAGATCCTACAGAGAAGCAGGGCATCCAACAACTAGCTTATCCATATCTGCAACATCATGATAATAATTATAGTTCCAATCAAGTGTTCCATATAAATTCCTCTGAGCAATCCCAGGGACCAGTAGACTGCTTTTCTAATTCCCAAATTTATCCCTTTGATGGCCCTCTGTTTCAAAGTTTGATCTGCAGCAATGGCGAAGCTTTAGACCTAACTAGTTCTTCACAGTCAGCCGGGCTAGTAGATATGAAAGATGCAGTAGGAGTAGAAGCACAATTGAAGACTCCAGTGAATCCTATGCCAAGGCATTTGTACAACTATTGTGATGATTTTGCAAGTGAGAACCTCTTAGCTCAAGACGCAAGCATGACAATGGGATTCAATTCTCAGAGTTTACTTGCTTGGCCATCCCAGTCTTCCATTACAGATGAGAAAAGTTGTGGTCAAATTGATTATACAAACAACTCTGTTCGAGACCAGGATTCCAAGCAGCAACTGCAATTGCCCCTCAAGCGTTCTTGCACGGTAAGCCCTGTTGGTGCAAACTCCTCTCCCCTTGCTATTCATCATAAGAAATCTTCTATCTAATTGATCGATCCAATGGGTAGTCCTGTGCCATAGCCTGCTAGTTCATAACATTTTTCAATCTGTTTTCAAAAATTAAACTTTATGCACTGATGTCCATCTGAACTGTGCAGATAAATATAGAAGATGGCATGCAACCCTGCACTAAAAAAATGATTTCATGGTCTTCTCCCGGCAGCTCATGTAATTCAGTGCAATCCAAGTCTCCTAAACAAAAGTCGGCCCGAGCCAGGCAGGGTAGTGCAATGGACCCTCAAAGTGTGGCTGCTAGAGTAAGCGCGCCAACTTAAACACGTTAATCTATCAATAGGATGAATTTTTTGAAAAAAAAAGGTGTGAAATTCCTTAAAACTAAGTTTTCGGAATGAATCATAATTCATAATCTATGCTGGCGGATCATGGTTTGTAATATGATTATAGATTATGTGGTGTATCCTATATTGATTATAGATTATGGCTGTGTGATCTATATTGATTATAGATTATGGCTGTGTGATCTGAAACGTCAAGGTTTCAATTTTAAAGGTTTTTTTTTTCCAATTCTCAATCTAATATTATCCACTGTGGCTATTACCAAGCTTTGATTTACAATTATTATCAAGTTCGTGTCATGTCACATCAACTCATATTCATATAATTATGGCTTTGATTTCAGCTCAGAAGAGAGCGTATCAGTGAAAGGCTCAAGATTTTGCAGGACCTTGTACCAAACGGATCCAAGGTATTTTTATTAGAACTTTATACAGAGAAAAATTTGATGCTCTCACAGTTCATAATGATGAGAACTAGGTATAAATGTCCAGTCCATCTTGATAATGAACCATCTGACTGGGTCCAAACCTGGATGATTTTATTCTTCTACCTATAGTTTGTACCGAGAAATGTTGTTCAAACATTGTGGCCCCATCTGCAATCTGCTACAATGTTTCCATAACGCTCATCTTGTGAAAATTGATTTTTGCAGTTTGATTTGGTTACCATGTTAGAGAAAGCCATCAATTACGTCAAGTTTTTGCAGCTTCAAGTCAAGGTATGTTGTTGACAATTATTTTCAAAATAAAAACCTTTTACAGATCATTATCAAGGTCTTCCAGTCTCTCCAATCCACAATATTAAGAAAGAAAGTTTTGGAAATTTTGTCAAGAAATTTTTAAGGCTGTTTGACTGTTTCAAGCCATTCAATTTTTAATTAGAGTGACAGTTATGTATAGACCATCATGGAGATGAAGATGAATAAAAATAACCCCATTTAAGTGAGGGAAAGATAAATGATTAAAACAATCATGCAAAAATTTATACCACTCCATTCCAACCATCTATTATTGTTTGGATGTTTACCAATTCCATTAGTTTCTCTTGGTCATTTTTTCAAGCAGTGCTCTTCTCTGACCACAATAATTACTTTGTTTCCAAGAACATGTCATGAGATGTAGATTTTTTATATAGAGAGGCATATAAGATAAATTCAATTTTCTGATTCTTCTTGTGATGTGCAGGTGCTTACAACAGATGAATACTGGCCAAAGAATGATAGCAGTACAGCTGCAATAGTTAAAATGCAAGATGTGCTTCAAGAAATTGGGTCACCAAGGTCATTAGCAGAGATGGAGGGGATGTCCTCCATGGAGAAGAAAAATAAAAACTTGGAGATTAATTAGCCTCAACTGATCATCTGTGCCATTGATGATCACTGCATTTAGGTACCCACTTCTAAAGGTAGTCATCCTAGCAGTGATACTTAATATATAAACTAAGCCTGTCGAAGAATATGCCGAATCCACCACACCCCAAGCTCAACATTGGCCTCAGCGATTGCTAGTAAAAGCAATTGTGATATTACTTGTCTACAAATTGACATTTGCTGGCCAGATTTTGAATATAGAACTTTCAAATTTTTGAATAATTTTCTTTTGGGTTGAAGCCAAAGGGTCTTTAGATCCTTTAAACTGTTTGAGTAGTTTATTAATTTAGTAATCAAACTTCATTTGATTACCAAATTAACTAACAACTCACAGACTGTTGCTTTTAAAACATAATTTAGAATTTGACCGAGAAAGAATCCACAATTTATATTGTTAAACATAATTGAGAATAATCTGACGTAATTGGAATGAAAATAAGAAATGAAAGCATGAGTTGTAACTACTGACACGGCCTGCTGTATCATATTGGGGAAGCAACTTGTTACCTGGATGAAGACTAACATATGATGGTTTCGTTGGTGTTACAGCGTAAATGCAGGTATTTACTACTCCACATGCAGTTGCATGTGCATGTGCATACGTAATACTTTTGCAAAGTCTAAATCTTCGCCGGATTGTATGACTCTGGACTTTTGCAAAGCACCACTCGAATAATTTCTTCCTTAGAAGAAAACGAAATGAATCCAATTTGATATTTTAGCCCTGACATGTGTGATATATTTTGTCTCTCTCATCATAAAGATCTTGAGTCTGTTTTTTAAATTCATCGATTTAGTTTATGGTTGTTAAAAGAATTGAAGCTAAGCTTATGAAATTCTATTTAAATCATGACAACTTAGACCTGCAACTCATGTCCAAGCTCCCTAGGTAGAATTACGATATAATTCGTCACTGGACTCGTCAATGCATTTGAAACAAATTGTGGATATTTAAATCTGATTCAGGAACATGAAGGCCCGCATTTCTAATAGTTTGAATTAAAAAATGTGTCTTTTTTCTAACTTTTTAGATTTTATTTATGAATAAGTGTCTATGTTTTCATTTATAAAATATTGTTCCACATATTAAAAAAAAAATTGGATGGAAATAGTCGCATCCTTAAAGTTCATATGGTACTATAGTTCAGAGTGGCTCTAGGAAAATTCACTGCCAACAATTCATTGCCATGACAAATTCATCTCGTGGAAAATTCACCACTAGCAATTCATCGCCATGGATAATTAATCGCATATACAATTAGAACATTTGATTTATGATAATAAAAATGAAAATATTTTTCAATATATTTTATTTTATTCTAGTAAACCAATTATACAACAATATCAGTCATCTCTATTATTAATGCGGTGAAAATTAATTTTTTGCAAAAAAATCTCAAGGTCTTGGAAATATATATTAAAAAATGTTAAAACATCTGGAGTGGTGAATTTTCCATAGGATGAATTTGTCATGGCAGTGAATTGTTGGCGGTGAATTTTCCAACAGTGAATTGTTGGTGGTGAATTTGCCTGAAGCCTTTCAAAGTATAAAAACACAAACAAAGTAATTAGATGGCAAGAGCAGTAGTAGTGGGAGGAGGAGAATCTTGGTCATCTGATTTACCCCATACATTAGCAAGGTTTGGAGTGTTCATGAGAGGATCCCACCCATCATTATCCTTTTCTTTATCTTCTTATTCAATAGCATGAACAAGTGAAATGGCAAGAGCCAATCGAGGGAATTTTTTGGAATCAAACCTACTAGAAGCACCTCTAGCAAGCCACCCAAAAGTTCCTCCTACAAGCGGAAAGGTGGAATGCCAAAGAGTAGGTCACAACCAACTCTACAAACCAGACTCCCTTCTCACAGCTAGGGGAGAAACTTTGGAGTGGTTCTCTCAATTGTCTTGAGCAGATAGGCTAATCTAGCAAAAACACAAGAAGCACGACCCCAATGGTCAAGAAGCACCTATAAGTAGGCCACCTCTAGTGCAACTTTATTAGCTTGCGTCTAGATCTATAGTAAAATATTGGAATAAATCATAGCTTTAATATAAAGTGAAACATGATAATCCACAAAATAATTGGCAAAAATAGTTCAACTTGTATCTTTCCATATGATGAACAAAATATCTACCTTAAAAGCATGTCAAATCTAGGTAAATTTGTGAGGGATGTGAGGCCAATGTCCTAGAAAAACCATATGACATGAAAAAGGTTTTGGTCTAAAAGGCTTGAAAAATTCATGAATCTAGGTCTAAACATTCTAAGCTCCAACAAAAAACCAAAAAAGGTGTGTAAGGGACTCCTATTACTCACAAAAGGGAAATTGAGGGTCAAGGACTCCCAAATGGGATAACTTGGATCCAATGGGAAGGCCTTGGAAAAGAATACACCAAGCAAAATGAACCAATTTTGGTTCAAAAAATGTTGACCATATGGTGTTAAATTTACTTTGTCAAATAAAAATTGGTGATTGCAAATGTCACCATTGGTTTAAGGTGGGAACCATGGGAAAATGAGGAGAGAGCCAGTGATATCCTTCTTGTGGTTTGTAATTCCAAAAAGTAGTGTTTAAACACCACTTCTAATCTTTCCACCAAGGTTTGTAGGAGTTGATACCAATTTTATGAATTATATCAGACGGAATGGCCCTTATAACTATCAAAAGTTCAACAATATTGATTGGAAACGTGAAGCTTGGCCTTAGCTTCATTCCATGAAAGGAGACTCCTAGAGGCCCTAGAAAATGTTTTGAGTAGTTTTAATTCTCTTTTATTAAATGTCAAGGCACTTCAACACAAGGTGCATCCATTCCAAAGGGTGGTTGTTGCCTTGAAAATAGGAGACCACCAAATATTCTAATAATTAATGGGAATAAATTACAAAATCCAAAATAATTCTGGAGGAGAAAAGGTTTCATGGCTTCCTAAGGTCTCCAAATATTTTTTCTCAAAAAATTCCCTTCGATTTGAACAAAAAAATCATAAGAGATATAATATCGCACTAGGATTTCTTAGGCTTTGTTGTCCCAAAGTGCATGAATAATCCACTTAGTGTAGAGATCCAAGCCTTGATGTTGAGTGGATAATAACCCCAATCCTCTAAACTACTAGGGGAGGTAGTGAAATTTTCAAGCCACCTAATAAAATTTCTTGTGGTTCTCTAAAGATGCCCAAAGAAAATAATGAAGTTTTTATAGTTTCATGTAGGGAGCCTTAGAGGGAATCCAACATGATGAGTAATAATTTAAATGAGTGGCTACAAGAATGTTAGAAAAAATATAGAATTTCCCTTCTAGAATAGAGGTTTTGTGACCCAATAAGCCAATTTGTTTTTAACTCTTGCAAGAATAGATTGCCACAAAGATTCTTGAGATGCTTGAAAAGAAAAAGGAATACCTAGAAATATTTAAAAAATATTCATTACCAATCCATTTCCAACCATAGTATTTGATCCAAGGAGGCACATGGGGAGGAAGAATTATCTATAAAACTGTCATATGCCACTGAATGGAAAAACTAAAGACTTTACAAAAGTATCTAGGTAATGCAAGGCAAACTTGATATTTTTTTCTTCTAAGGAAGTGAGGAAAGATTCATTTGTATAATGGCCATTAACAAGTTGAGATGAGGTTAACCAAGTAGATAAACACCTTTAACTATCTCTTGAGACATATAGAGCCAGAGAATGAGCCAAAAGATAACAAACCCTTTAGGATTGAGCGCATATAGAGCCAGAGACAGAGGACAACCTTGTCGAATGGACCTAAAAATTCCAAAGACATTGGATTGCTAACCATTGATGCTAGTGCAAGAAAATTTATTTACAAAAATCATGGTAACCGATTGAATGAATTGAGGATCAAATCTTAGAACCTGTAACATAGCCAAGATAAAAGGCCACTTAATGCAATCATAGGGCTTAGAAAAATCAATTTTGATGAATAGAACCTTCTGATAAGAGTGACTAGTCCACTTCATACCTTCTTGAACTACAATTATATTATCTAAAATGTATTTGGACTTGATGAAACCTAATTTCTCAGGCCTCACAATTGGAGGAAGGAGATGGTATAAATTTAGAGCCAAGGATTTGAATATGATCTTATAGTAGAGATTAAGCATGGTGATGCATCTCCAATTACAAATATCCTCTAGATCTCTATATTTAACCACGAATTTGGTAAATTCCCTTTATTGATAGTTATTTCTAATGATTTGGAATGAAAATATTCAATATACACAAGTTATGCAATCCATCACTAACACTATCCCAAAGACTTATTTTGAGTTGTGAAAACTCACTTATATTGTTTGACAAAAGCCTGAAGAATAACAAGAAGTTATTTAAGAAAAGAATTCCCATCTTTAATCTATTTAATTTCATCTTAAGTATGGCAAGCTCTACGAGCTTGGAAAAACTCTTTGGAGGCTCTATCCCCCCAACCTTAAGTCAATGCAATATGGCTTTGATTTGAATTCCTCTAGCCAAATGGTTAGCATAAATTTTCATATGATGGAAAAGCTCAACCATGCTAACTTGAAAAGTAGGAGAAAAGTGGTTGACTTAGCTATAGTAGCTTGATGAATCTTTGAAGCTGTGGCCCCATATATGCATGACACTAAAAGATGGCCAGTTTGCATCTATAGATGCAGAGGAAATTATGAGAAGTATGCTTGATGGTTATATTCCACCAAGCAATCCAACAAGTTGTTTGAGTGGACTAGGCTTCTAGGTTTCATACTCATCTAATGTGGGATAGCAAGGTTTAATGACTCAACAAATAAGTATTAAAAAGGAATTTATATTTTCCATCGTAAGGAATAAACACTTTTCATGGAATTTTGAAACTTGATGGGACTATGATTTGACAAAGTGACATATGGAAAAGGCTCCACTAGGAATGAAAAATAAATAGTAAAAGAAAAAAAAGGACTGTGCAAAAATGATAGCACAATCCACGCATTTAAAGACTCTATCAAGGTCAGCCCAAAAAATATTCCATGTATACCAATGGGAATGACTTTGGTGGTCAACCATATTAGAATAAAAAAGATCCAATTTAACACACATGTAATACCACAACTCCCTTTTTCCAAATGTCCAACATAAAGGCAACATCCCATCTTTATAATATGTCATCTCAACCATATTATAGTCCCCACACATGACCAAATTTGTGGTAATCAATGAAACAACAACCCATTTTCATGATAAATATCTATCAACATCATTGGAACCATAAATGTTTATAATTCCAAAAGAATGATTCTTGACATTTAAGAGGACCCAGATCACAGTTAGTGGGTCAGAATTGTTATCAACAACATGTTGAAGCAACCTAGGAGAGAGAAAGGTTATAAAACCTCCTTGACCAACATCATGATTGATGCAAAACATAGAGCTAGCAAGCCAAAATACATGACAAGTAACAAATAAAAATAAAAATTTTGTCTTCCTATAAATAAAGAACATATAGAGTTGAATGATTCTAATGAAAATCCCTCACTATATATTTCTTGGGAAGCTTATTGATACCTTGAACATTCCAAGAGATAAAATTCATTTATGAGAATCAAAGGCATCTCATCATAATCTGACTCTTGAAGAGAAGAATATTGATTTTACAAAATATCTTCTTACATGAAAAACTACCCAACTAGATGTTAGAAATTGGTATTCTTTTTTTTAATGTAGTGTAATCTCCCTCTTCTAACCACCCAAGTGTGTTGTGAGAGTGTCACGGATATTTAGGAGAGGGGGTGAATGAACAATATTTTCTAGCCGAGAAGAAACAATAGATGTCAGTTGTGGAATTCATGAGAATCTTGGCCTAGAGGAATACTCACTACTAGGTGGGATAACATCTTTACCCTTCTTGGAAGGGTTTTAAACTTCTTCTTGCACCTTAGTAGCTGGGTGATTCATAGTGGGTTAGGTTTTCACTTGAGAAGCGCTATTTAGCTAACATTTCTTGTTTTTGCAATTTATAATCATAGTCCATTTTTTCTTAGTTTTTGAGGAAGGGACCTCAACAAGCTAAGGAGGTGATTTGACATGAGGGCCTCCAAAGGGAAATCCTTGATTTTATTCTCAACAAACTGGCATCAAAAACAACTATTGGTAAAATTAAGGTAAAGCACATGCTAGGTGTGCCAAAGATGTCCAATCTAAATGTCCACATATTCTTTCAAAACTTTGGAAAGGTTAGTCTCAACACAAACACACTTATATGGATGAGCTTGATAAAACCTATCAAGCTCAACAACTATGACTTTCCCAAGGGAGCTTCAATAATGGTGGTTAAGAAGTTCCAATGCGGTAAGAGTAAACTAGGGAACTCAAGCTAAACTGGCAAATGAAGCATCTTTTCATTCAAGATAGTGAAATCATGTAACTACATAAATGCATGAACATATCGTAGGCCATGCTTGAGAATGTACTCGGTATGGATGGCCTCAATAAAGTAGAAAATAAAGAACACTTTGGTAAGGTTTTGAATAGCATCAAGTCAAACCCCATGTGGGGCCCAATGCTTGTTAACCCACTCACAAAGCATGCTTTCTAAGAGAGTTATCTCAATAAATTATTCTATCAAAGTAAAATTCTCTAACCATTTTCATGCATTATCAAATTCATGGATGGGTAAAACTACATTTGTTGGAGGTTCAAAGGGCTCACCTTGTGGAAAACCTTCGAGAAAAATTTTTGGGGACACTTGTTTGATGGTACCATTGCTCAGATCCACCAAACCATCAACACCAACATGAACTATTGGGTTGAAATAGTTTGAGGCCATAAAAAGGACTAAAAAAATAACTCACAATAAATGTGGAAGAGTGAAATTTTCCAATGTTGAAGGCACATAGTGACATAAGGATGGTGAAAGGCAACAAAAAAGATACAAGCCCTAGTAGAGCACCTCTAGTAAATTAAATTGATTTTAAATTTTTAATATGTATTATTTAATTATACAATTTAGTATGCCTTTTGATTTAGATGTACATTGTATTATTAGATTTTTTTGGTTATTTTCATCTCTTTCTACTTTGTTATGTTTTAAAAATTTGAATAGGTGAATAAATATAAATTTTGACAGAGTAAATTATGTAGGTGATAGATATGTCTTGTAGAAAATTTTAATAAAATTCAAGTTTTAAAATAAAAAAGACTGTAACATAAATTTAAAGACACAAAATTTCATCACTTGAACTTAAGGGTTAGAGAGTGGAAATAAAGTAACAAAAAATATTTGAATTTTTCCAGAAAAGGTCTACAACTAAATTTCAAAGGTGCCTCTAGGTGGAACCTAGGAATTTCTAGCATTGGCTACTTAATAAGGGATAGTATATGTATTTTTCTAATTGTTGTCTCCTAGCTTTTGGAGTAAAAATTCAAGAATGAATTGGAATTTGGTAGGAACTTATAGATGGTCTTATCTTGATGAATAAGGAAGGTTTTAAGGAGTTTGAGGTGGAAGGTAATTCACTAGTTATCATTATTGTTCTTTCAAGAGAAGTTGAAATCCCAATTGGAAGATGAATTCATATTTTCAAGAAGTGAAAACCTGGTTAGATAAGTTCCACGAGGTCAAATTTTCACTATTTCAGAGAAAAAATGTTGCAATTGATCTCCTAGCCAATAAAAATAATACTCTTATAATAGTTATTTAAAGAAAATGCATTCATGATGGGATGGTCTAAAGGATTTTCTAATGATTAAATGTATGGAACTTGATTAATAGTCTATATCCTTGATCTCCTTTGCTGATGGTTGGATTGGCAATCATTAATGTTTAAGGATGTGCCATGGTTTTGGTCATTATTAATAGTGTGGTGGCTTTTATTTCATATGTTTTTGGGTATACAAGTGATCATGAGAAATTTTTTCTAGGGCTATGTGACCTTTTATGCCTTTGTTAAATCATTTGTTTAGCATTGCGTGGTGATTTGATGGTGCAATTTAGGTGTATGTTTTTTAATAGCTATTATGTTATGAAATCTTAAGACCCACTTCAGTGTGGGCGAGTCTTAAACTTTACCTACTTAGAATGTTTTTTATTTGTAATCTTCTCTAGTCCTCAATCTAGTGAAAACCATCTTGGGTTGGTGACACTGGGCTTTTAAGGTCATACATGCTACTATCCTAGTAAATTTTCATAACAATCCTAAAAAGTTGGTGAAGAATGTAGGGGTTTGTAGGTGTATTGAGGATTTTGTTGTGTTCAATGATATAGTAGGGGAGGATTTCTTTATCTTGGAAAAGCAAATGTTTCAAGTTCTTGTTGGAGGGATTCAAGTTCTTCATTATTGGTGTATTTCATATGGTGCTTAGTTATGGTTGTTTCTATGTTCTATGTTTCATGTTATGTTGTTTGTTGGTGTATGGCTTTATAGTTATTCGGATTTTTTTAGCTTATGTTCATGCCATATGTTTCTATCCATGTTTGACATATCACCCTTCTATGGTTGCATGAGATTTTAATCCATTCATTGCAATTTATATTTCTATATTTCAAGATTTAATTATGTGAAAGTTTTTGCATCAACATTTTGAATCACACTCTATGATCCATCATCAAGATGATAGAGAGCTCAAGCAGACAAAAAAATTGGTTTGTTGTAGACCAACACTAACTAAAAGAGAGGAGCAAGGGGGAGAGAGGTTGCACGTGGGGTAAGGCTCAAGGATGTGACAATATAGACAATTATTTTAATTATTAGAAAACCAAAACTAAAACAAGCCTAAATAAGAAAAATAAAGAATAAATAGGACATGTGAATGCTAAAACACCTATAGGAATCAAAATGAATGTGTTTAAAAGAGAGCACGTTATGATTATAAAATACTATATATAAATATATATACAAGATTATTTAAATTTAACTTGTGAGAATTCACGTAATTATATTATAACAAATATGTATTGATTATGGAAAATTGTGATACAAGTGATCATATATACAATTATATGCAAAGAAAAGAATAAACATATACTTACAATTGATACATTAACTATATGACCATAAATATCCTATTAGAAATAATTTAACAGATTGTCAAACATCATTAAAAAGAATAGAATAGATGGGATGAGAGAACGGCAACAAGGATATCAAGCATTATTCAAAGAATCACTTTTTAAATTATGATACAGGTAAACACAATAAATATTAGGAGAATACCTACAATTTTATATATATGTGTATATATATATTGGATGGAATTAGAGAATGGCAACAAGGATATCAAGCATTATTCAAAGAATCACTTTTTAAATTATGATACAGGTAAACACAATAAATATTAGGAGCATACCTACAATTTTATATATATGTATATATATATTGGATGGAATTAGAGAATGGCAACATATACATATGACTACATGTATATATATATATATATACACACTTAATTTGAAGTAATAGTATATGTTTCATTGCTTTATCTTCATCATTGTTTGAGAAAATTCCGATGCAACCATGTAATTCTGCCTTTAGCTCAAACATCTCCTTAAGAAACATCTCCTTAAGAAATGACATCCTTTCATATAAAAATATTATCAACAAACATCTTATCAACATGTAATTCTGCCTGTAGCTCAAGCATCTCCTTTTAAGATTAAGAATGACATCCTTTCATATAGAAACTTGATAAACAAACATCTTAGCAATCCATAGATGAAGAATTAGGAGTTTGTGGATAAGGAATTGGGATTATTAGATGTTGTGCATACATTCATAGTCAATGTGCTTGTTCCTTCCATTCGGGCTTTAACCCCCCACCCTTCACCAACCTATTGATTGTTGAGTTGATAATAGGCTACAATTGTTGTCTCACCACTTCTTTGGTAGGCTTATCCAGAGGGGAATTTTGTGTCACTCTATCTTCATTAACGATGCAGTGCATCAAGCTCTGAGCGCCCAATGAAAGACAGCCAGAGCTTGCAACAACTAATTCACATTCAAAACCAATCTTCAACAATAATAAACTTGAGCAATTATTTTCAGAATTCAGACTTCCAAAATAAATATTCTTCCACAGTTTGCTAAGTAGTATGCAGAATACACCTGCCTACAGGCTCGCAGCCGGTCTAGCACATTACAATTCAACTCAGGGAATCTCCAACGACTCTTTCTGGTCGTTACAGTCCAGCAAAGAAAAATGATCAACTTTGACTACTGCGCTCCCATGCTGCTGCTTCTTTTCTCCCTCTGCTTCAACCACCTGCAAATGCCAGTTTTTTAAGGCTCTAGGAAAATTCACCGCCAGCAATTCATTGATGGAAAATTCATCGTCAATAATTCACCACGGGAAAATTCACTGCAGGAAAATTAACTGCCAAAAATTCATGCAATTGATTTTTCGGGTGGTGAATTGCCATGACCGTGAATTCTCCCACAATAAATTGTTGGCGATTAATTTTCAATCGATAAATTACTGACTATAAATTTACCCTTTTTTTTTAAGAAAATACCCACCCCAAATATGGACAGGCCGTTGTCAGCCTTAAAGGCACGAACATGGACATTCATGGGCGAGTGGCACGCAGTGCAGTGACTAAGAAAAGAAAACCGTGATCAGAAAATAATGTAATAGCCAAAATAGCCTCGATCCAGAACAGGCTAGTGACTAAAAGCGCCAGGGAAAGACTGCCGCGAGTGTAACTGCTAGCCAGAGCTTTCTGGCACAAAACAGCCAGTCAGAGATTTAAAACGCCGCCGCCTGGAAATCCACGACCACTTAGAGATGGCGGCACAAACGAGAGGACGTCAAACTGTAACTAACAGTCAGACTGCAGCCAATAACTCCCGCAATTTTCTGAGTCGTCCAGTGTGGAGGTGCGGGCAAGTGTAGGTTGATATTCTCACGACCTCAGCCAGCGTAGAGCATTCGGGCCCCAACAGCAGGTCAGAGTTTTTGAAGAAATGGTCAAGCAGAGTTGAAATACCACGACCTCAGGGGGGAGCAAAAGACCAAACAAGGACAGCACGGGTGGTCATTTTCAGAGTGCATGGGTCCAGCCAAGAGCATTTCAAGAAAAGGAAACAATTAGTTAAAGAAATTATCTTAAAAAGGTAATAGTCATCTCAGGCCTACCAAATAAATTATCTTTTAAGAAAATATGTCATATGGGTATAAGACTATGGGTCCTAATAATGAAATATCAAAACCAATCATAAATAAATCATCAATTACAATTTGATCATCTGTGAGTCACTCTCATTAGTGGTGCTCACTCCAACTAAAAATGATCAAATTATAGTTGACCATCAATGAGTGACTCTCACCACTGGAGCTCACACCATATCATGACCATGCACAAACATTAAAAAAAACTCATCTCTATTTGCAATGTCCAAAACTTTATAATCTACAAGCTCAAAATCATAATAAAACTAGATATCTATATGCATAGGACATATTAAATGGAACATCCTTAACTCTTCAATATTAAAGATTAAATAGTGTCCAAAGCTATCACAAACAACAATTTGGGCAAAATCTGAAATAGACCAACAATGTCACACTAAAAAAAAAGTCTCCACTCAAATATGCACAAGATTCCCCTCTCGTAGATGAGAGAGGAGAATACCAACAAGGTTCTCTTGAAACAATTATAAAATAGCTAGAAACAATCTTCTAGTACAACTATTCAACATTATCAAAACAAATCATAAAAATTAAAATCATCAATAAAATCTTGAACACAAAAATCCTTAACACTTTGAAGAAGAGCACAATCAACACAAATGGGAGTGTCAACAACACTCAACATAGTCTTATTTATAGCAATTGGCTCAATCTCTGTTAAAGGTGTCATGACTATAGTATCTAAAGAACCATCTATTGTCTCCCCAAGTACACACTTTCTTTTAAAAATAATGAGAAGAAACATGAGTATGATACCCACACAAAGAACATGGGTATAGGTCTGTAGTGTAGAAAATTGTATACCTTCACAATTTCACATTGTGTAAATTGTCCCCCTAATTTATTGGACTTAATTAAGCTTCTAATTTTTCAAATTATGCATTTTGAAGACCAATTTTTATCATTTTCTAAAGGTGGACAAGCACTAAACAAATACATCCAATCATTAAATTGTCCTTGACTTTGAGTGTCCTGAAAATTTGGACCAGGACCCATTCGCTCATGGGCAACCAAGTCCCCCTTCTTAACCAGGGCTCAAATACAAATATGTTGTTGGCGGCATTTCAAAATCCAAAATTCAAATATGAAGTGTCTGCTTTTGGAATCTAATTTTTGGAAAATTGGATAAGCACCTATAAATACCTAGTTATTTTACCATTTGAAATTTAAGCAACATGATCTAACATTCAAGAGAAAATATTATTGTCAAGATCAAATCAAGAGGAGCATATCAGAGCATTATTACAACAATTTAAGATCCAACATCATGTCATGGTTTATATGTGTTCATGTTGTCATTGTTTTGTGAAGGCTAACATCTTTTTGTAGGTCTCCAAAGCATTCAAATATTCAAGAAAAGAAAGATCCAAATCCTTGAAGAGATGTGTATGACATCAGTCCTTCAAGGAAGCCATTAAAGGGTGGTGAGTTGCAGTATTGTGTTCATTCATCATTCCCTTCCTTTTCATTATCGATTTATCATTGGCATTGTCATTGTAGAAGTGGAAACACTTACATAGGGTTTGACTGAGGCAAGCCCCTATATGGCACAACATCTGAAGTCCCTCTTTGTGAATGTGCAGGTTACAAGTTTGGAAAGGATTGAAGAGTTTGAGGATCCATTTTGCATTATTGCATTTGTTGTCATCAAAGTTGTGAAGCCACAAAAACTCAATTATAGGATTTAAATTTATGATGTTTTGATAAGATTACAACCGGGAATTAGAAGCTTAGATCCAACATTGGAGAAGATTGCAAAAATAATTGCAGGACCCCTTAACAAAGACCCATTCGCCCAAGGGTGACCCAGTCCTTCTACAACACTCAAACTTGGCTTTTGGTGATAGGTACACATCAGTTTGCACTTCCTAGATCCACTTGTAAATCATTGTTTTTATCTGTTTATCTTTGAAAAATTGTATTTATCATATTAGGTCATATAGTCTAATTAGGGCAATCATTCCAAATCATTTTCAATTCATTCCTAAGCCTCAAAAGGATCAGATCCAAGTCTGATTGACTCACCTTGGAGGTTGAAAGTCAATCTATACACCTTGTTGATTTGCATGCTAATGAAATCCTAGAAATGATGGTCCATTTACCCTAGGCTAAATGTGGTTACTAAACTTAGGGTAACCACATTTTTATGTTTCATTTTGGGGAACCTGACATTTGACATCATAGTTTTTTGATTTGGTGGTCTTTTAAGTTACCTTAAATCTAGGTTTTACATCATTGTGTTTTGCATTTCTTGTTTAGTGTTTCATATTGGCATTCTAAAAATTATAAAAATCCAAAAATATTACATTCATATTGCATTATAGCTTGTATTATAGTGTATTTCAGTCACTTAGATCAAATTTTCATTTCAAAATTGCATTCAAAAAATGTCATTTTGTTCCAAAATTATCATACATTTGCATTTCCTTCGCATTGAAAAATTCTAGAAAAATAGTCACTGTCAAACCTATTTGCAAATAGAGTATAAAGCCTTGATGCAGGGGGCTTATCATAGTTGAGGATTGAAGCTTCCAGATAAGTCATGATATAAAAAGGAAAACTAATTATTTTTTGGTTCCTCAAATGTGCCAGCAAAGGAAAGTTATAAGTATGAACAACTCCAAAGCGACCCTCAAGATTAAAACACTTGATAATATACCAACTCACCTCATCTCAAGGCATTGGAAGTTCCTCCAATTTTTATCCATTCTAGAATATGACCAGTATTTCCTCGTTCCTAAGAAAGGCATCAATAAATTCTTTGTCCCAAGATTTGTGAGACCTTTTCACCTTACACCCTTTATAGCTAGTTCCAATAGCATATGCTATCATCTCCTTTGTCACCATGAATTTGTTGAAAATGAATGTAATATTGTAGCTTAAAACTTGTAAAACTATGAGACTGTAGATCTAATTAAGTGTTCTTTGTCACAATTCTTTGTGTATGATTAATCCATTTAGATCAATTTTACCAATTGTAGAAAAAGACAAAAGATTGTAGAAGAATGAGACAAGGAGATAAAAGTGACACATCATATACGTGGAGAAACCCTTTCAGGAAAAAACTCCACCAAAATCAATAGTTCTTGTATTATTTAACCTTAGAACAAGATTACAATAATATTGTATCAATCCTTGATTGATATGCTTCCTTGCCTTCAACAATCATTCTTCACAACCTGTAATTAACTCTTGTCAAACTCTCATCCACTTGCTGCAATTAATAGACAATATATGAGCATGTAAACTCATAAGATTTGTACAATACAAGAGCATAAATCTCCTCACAAAAATCTACACCTAGATTGGGAAAGTAGAGTTCCACAATGTAATCTGAAGTCAAACCAAAGTCTTCCTCAATTTAGGTGCCCCAAACTGAACACTTAACTGAACTTTGGTCAAGAAAATATCTTGCAAACTTCACCTCAAAGTTGGCGCCCAAGAATGGGCCCACTTGACTGAGCCTTGTAAATATCTCCTCATGCAAAAGGTGTTAACTGAAAGATGCCAACTTGGGTGCCCAAGGTGGTCCCAAGTCAATCTTAGTTAACTGAAACATATTTCTCCACCAATTTATGCAATCATTATGCATGATTTATCATCCCCACTTAACTGAAAGTATCCACTTGTTATTTGTCATGCAACTGAAGTCATTAGTCATGCAACTCAACTCAACTCAACTCAACTAGCATTCAACTCAAAATAACTACATGCAACTGAAGATAATTGAACCATAACTAAACTAAACTAAACTAAATGGAACTGAACTTATCTGAACTGATACTAAACTGATAGTGCCACTCCACTCATGTAAATATCAATCCCTAATTTGTAGGAACAAAACATGCATTACTGAAGTGTTATTAATCTTCCAAACAGTTAACTGAAGCAAGGTGGGTTCCACCTTCCATGTGGGCATCCCATGTGCTCCTATCTTGTAGTAGCTCTTCTTGGACGTCCCCACATGTTATTATCATTTAGGAATAATCACAAATATCAATTTACATGTTCATTTCATTCGAATTTAATCTCTTTCTAATCCTCTAGTGTTGGGGAACACTTTCCAAGGACTTAGAAGATACATGAAATATGTTTAGGATTGCAATTAAATGGCATCATATTTCCAAAATTCTCCCACTTGACATTATACATTGCAATTATTCTAAACAAGGAATCATTATTATAAATCAAGTACAGGACTCAAGGCCAATAGCCTTCCTACACCAAGAGAACTTATCTGTAGAAACTAGTTTCATAAGATAATCTGCAACATTGATCAAAGTGTCAACTTTCTCAATCAATACCTTCCCACTCTCAACCATTTCTTGCACAAAGTGATACTGAACATCAACATACTTAGAGTGAGCATGATACATAGGATTTTTGGCTAAACAAAGAGCACTCTGACTATCACATTCAAGTCTAATTTTCTTGCAATTAAAACCAATACCTTTCCGAAGTCTTTGTAACCAAACTGCCTCTTTAGAGGCATGTGTAGTAGTCATTTACTCTGCTTTTGTGGTGGACAAAGTAATCGTGGGCTGCCTCTTACTCATCCAACTAACCACATCTCCAAACAAAATAAACACAGCCACTTGTCGACCTCCGACTGTCCAAGTCTCCTACCCAATCTGAATCAACAAAACCCTGTATGTCCAATGATTTGTGCATAATATCAATATCATTAGCACCATGATAAACCAAACAGTAATCAGAAGTACATCGTAAATATCTAAACACCCTCTTAACATAAGTACAATGTTCTTTACTAGGGTTAGACATAAACCTACTTAGAATTCCCACTGCTTAGGCTATGTCTGGTCTTGTACAGACCATTGCATACATTAAACTACCAATTGCACTAGCATATGGAATTTCAGACATTTCCTCATGATCAAAATCAGATTTAGGACTCATGTATGAACTTAACTTCATGGCAACTGGTAAAGGAATATTAATTGGTTTACTATCATGCATGTTAAACCGTTTCAAAATAGTATCAACATAGTTGCTTTGACTGAAGAAAAAAAATTGGTTACCTCTATCTCTGTTGATCTTTATACCAAGGATATATTTTGTAGCTCCTAGATCTTTCATCTCAAATGTGCTAGAGAGTTGTGAGTGCTTTCAATTCTTTGATCATTACCTTGTTGTTACCAATAAACAACATGTCATCAACATACAAGATAATAATTAAAAGTTGATCATCAATAAATTTAATACAAACACAATGATCTTCCTCACTCCTAACATAACCAATTTTCAATGCAAAAGCATTAAACTTCTAGTACCACATTCTAGGTGACTGTTTCAATCCATATAAAGATATCTTTAACCTACAAACCAATAATTCTTTTCCTTTTACAACAAAACCATCAGGCTGCCTCATATAAATCTCCTCATCAAGATTCCCATGTAAGAAAGCGATTTTCTCATCCATTTGCTCTATCTAAAAATCATAAGTAGCAGCAATAGACAAAAAGAATATAATAGAAGTTAATTTAGCAACAAGAGAGAAGATTTCATTAAAGTCAACTCCCTCTCTTTGGGAGTAGCCCTTGGCTACTAATCTATCCTTGTACCTTTTGATATTACCATCTGCTCCAATTTTCTTTTTAAAGATCCATTTACAACCAATGGCCTTTCTTCCTTTGGGAAAACTCTCAAGATCTCATGTATCACAAGTATCTAAGGAAATCATTTCCTCATGAATAGCTTGTGACCAAAGCTTGTTCTTATATGAAGACAAAGCTTCCTTGTAAGATCTAGGTTCATCATTAGTACTCATCAAAGCAAATATACAACGAAAATCAAGTGGGCTATACCTATCAATGGAATTTTGTTGTCTTGACATGGATCTTCTCAAAGAAGGTTCTTCTTGTTCCTCAATATGCTCATCATGAGCATCTATCTTAGAACTTTGTGAACTCTCCTCATCTAATCCATCCAATTGTTCTTCAACATGTGCATCTTCATGCTTCTTGGTATTTATCTCAAAATGCATTGTTCGAGAAGTATCCTTCTCCTTTGGTTGTTCTTCTCCTATATAAGATCTAAATTCCCTGAAAAATCACATCTCTAGATAAATTAATTTTTTAGGTTAGAGGATTCCAAAGCTTGTAACCTTTTACATTTTCACCATAACCTATGAATATGCATTTTTGTACTTTTGGATCCAACTTAGACCGCTTTTCTTTAGGCACATGAACAAAAGCCTCACAACCAAAGATCCTTAAATGTGCAACACTCGGTTTCCTGCCTAACCACATTTCATAAGGGGTTTTATCTTCAATAGATGAACTATTGATTAAATAACAAGAAGTACTTATAGCCTCAGCCCAAAGGCACCAATCTAGATTAGCACTACTTAACATACTCCTAGCTCTTTCCATTAAGGTTTGGTTCGTCCTTTCTGCTACTCCATTTTTTTGAGGTGTATATGGAGTAGTTTTTTGTCTCACAATTCCTACATGCTTACAATAATCATCAAATTACTTAGAACAATATTCACCACCATTATCTAATCTCAACACTTTTATCTTATGATCTAATTATTTCTCAACTAAAGCCTTAAATTCTTTAAACTTATTGAACACGTCACATTTTTTATGCATAAAATAGATCCAAGTGTATCTTGAGACATCATCAATAAATGTGACATAATATCTAAATTTTCCGATAGAGTCAATATCCATATGACCCATAACATCTAAATGAATAATCTCTAATAATCCTTTAGCTTGATTTGTTCCATTAGGAAATGAAGATCTAGATTGCTTTCCAAACACACAATGCTCACAAAAAACATTTTTCCCAATATTATAATCAGGAATACCATCAACCAATTTCTTATTAAGAATGGTCCTAAGACCTTTTTCACCAATGTGGCCCAATCTATGGTTCCACAACATACATGT
Source organism: Sequoia sempervirens (assembly GCA_007258455.2). NCBI lineage: Eukaryota > Viridiplantae > Streptophyta > Pinopsida > Cupressales > Cupressaceae > Sequoia > Sequoia sempervirens. The sequence continues at coordinate 33,542 of VDFB02268957.1, read as the reverse complement.
ATTTTCAGCTTCAATTACATTGGTCGATTTATTCAAATTGGAGGTATTAAGCTTAAAGAAAGTCTCAATCTGAGATCCTTTAACAACCACCATATTCCCTTTCACCAATCTACAACCACCTTTTTCAAATGTCACATGCATTCCAGAATCATTGAACTTAGATACATAAAGTATATTTCTAGCAAGTCTTGGAATATGTAAAACATCATTAAGGGTCTTAACCCTACCATCACTGAAACATAACTTTACCTCTCCTTTGCCAACAATCTTTTTTGTGCTATTATCTCCAAAGAAGACATTCCCTCCATCATATGCAATATACTTAGTGAACCACTCCTTGTTAGGATTCATATGATAGGAGCAACTTGAATCAATAAGCCAAGATTCATCACTAATAGTTTTACATGAAATGATCAATGCATCATTACCGTCATCCGAGGATTTCTCTATAGAAGCATCAAAACTCTTTTTCTTGTTCTTACAATCCTTCTTTACATGTCTCGGTTTCCCACAGTTCCAACACTTTACCTTACTCTTACCAGGGGTTTTAGACCATCCTTTGGACTTACCCTTTCCTTTCTTGTCTCCCTTAGGTTCCTTTTCCTTAGACCTACCTCTTACAAACAAGGCATCTTGGGATCCCATTTTAGACTTCCTCCTCATCTCCTCTGATAGGAGAGTAGGAATTATAGTGTCCATCTTAGGATCTGCACCACTACCACTGATAGCAACAATTAGATTTTCCCAAGACTCTGGTAAAGAACAAAGTAACAAAATGCATTTATCTTCATCTTCTAGCTTTACATCTATAGATGCTAACTGACTTAGAATTAAATTGAAAGTATTTAAATGATGTGCAACAGAATCACCATCTTTCATCTTTAAAGAATATAACTATCTTTTCAGATACAACTTATTAGTAAGAATTTTGGTTTGATAGATATCACCTATCCTCTTCCACAATTTATATGTGGTAGCTTCATTTGAAACATTCAAGAGAACAACATCAGCAAAACATAACCTTATGGTCCCTCTTTCCTTCTTATCAAGCTTATCCCAATCCTCATTTGACATTGTTGTAGATGGCTTTGTCTCATTACAAACAGCTAACCACTGATCTCTCTCTTCAAGGAGATCCTCCATTTTTAGTTTCCACATCTCATAACTAGATCCAATGAATCTTTCAATATGTAGACGAGAAGTAGAACTCATTGTAACACACTTCTTTTACAAATCTTGAATAACACAATAGTAAAAGCTCCCACTACAGCCAAAAAACCTTCAAATTTTTAAGAGAAAGGCATCCCAAACCCTAACCAACCATAGCTTTGATACCAAATGTTGAAAATGAAGGTAATGTTGTAGTTTTAAACTTGTAAAACTATGAGACTATAGATCTAATTTTTGTCACAATTCTTTGTGTATGATTAATCTGTTTAGATCAATTTTGCCAATTGTAGAAAGAGACAGAAGATTGTAGAAGAATGAGACAAGGAGATAGAAGTGACACATCATATACGTGGAGAAACCCTTTCGGGAAAAAACTCCACCAGAATCAATAGTGCTTGTATTATTTAACCTTAGAACAAGATTACATTAATATTGTATCAATCCTTGATTGATATGCTTCCTTTCCTTCAACAATCCTTCTTCACAACTTGCAATTAACTCTCATTGAAATCTCATCCACTTGTTGTAATTAATAGACAATATATGAGCATGTAAACTCATAAGAGTTGTATAATACAAGAGCATAAATCTCCTCACAAAAATCTATGCCTAGATTGGGCAAGTAGAGTTCCACAATGTAATCTGAAGTCAAACCAAAGTCTTCCTCAATTCAGGTGCCCCAAACTGAACACTTAACTAAACTTTGTTCAAGAAAATATCTTACAAGCTTCAACTCAAAGTTGGCGCCCAAGAATGGGCCCACTTGATTGAGGCTTGTAAATGTCTTCTCATGCAAAAGGTGTTAACTAAAAGATGCCAACTTGGGTGCCCAAGGTGGTCCCAAGTCAATCTTAGTTAACTGAAACATATCTCTCCACCAATTCATGCAAACATTATGCATGATTGATCATCCCCACTTAACTGAAAGTATCCACCTATTATCTATCATGCAACTAAATTCATTAGTCATGCAACTCAAGTCAACTCAAGTCAACTAGCATTCAATTCAAAATAACATGTAATTAAAGATAACTGAACCATAACTAAACTGAACTGAACTAAATTGAACTGATACACTACAACAAATCCCCATGATTTGCTCCATTTTTTGCTCCATTTTTTGCTTCCACCCACTGTTTTAATGTATTTTTTGCCAATTTTTTGAAAACATTATCACTATTTATCAGGATGGCACTATTTTTGGCATTTATTTGCACCAATTAGGACAAGTTGGTGCTAATTTAGGTGCTAATGTACGCCGAAATTAGCACTAACTATAGCGCTGATATTGGCTTCGAGTGTGGCACTGTCATTAGCGTCGCCTTTGGCTCTGAGTTTAGCTTCGAGTTTAGCACCACTTTTAGCTCCGACTTTAGTTGCGAGTTTAGCTTCGGGTTTAGCGCCAGTTTAGACACCCCTGTGTTGAAAAGACTTATTTATATCTCTCATCGACGATGTAAAACAATGAAATGTCAACAAGATATGGGCATATCGAGGAGAGAATCACTTACATCACATCGACAAGGTATATCTACAAGTGCTCGGCAAAACACAACTCTTGGATATAACATTCGAAGTAATGTCGATGAGACATTGAGATATCAGTAAGACAAATAAGATTGTCTCATTGAGACTCTTCAAGTAATGATCAAAAGCATACACCGCTAGACCACCAGGAAGGTGAGCAACATATGCGGTAGAGTAGTATACACCACAACCCCACAACAAGAATCCTTGAGCAAGGCGGTAGTGCGGTAAACAACTAAAGGGAAGGGAAAAACAATGCCATACCGCAGCGATAATCATGAGTCTCCCCGACATGGCAAAGTTACACCGATATATAAAGAAATACCGCCGAAGGAAAATATCAATGAGATAGTGGCATATCAGCTAGAGATATTAACTTGTCTCATCAACACTGGCAACCAACATCAGAGGAAGATAAGATCTAATGTCGATGAGACATTGAGATATCGGTAAGACAAAGAAGATTGTCTCATCGACACTCTTCAAGTAATGATCAAAAGAATACACCGCTATACTACCGAGAAGGTGAGCAACATATGCGGTATACACCACAACCCCGCAACAAGAAGCCTTGAGAAAGGCGGTAGTGCGGTAAACAGCAGAAGGGAAGGGGAAAACACCTCCATACCGCAGTGGGTATAATAAGAGATGGTGGTAGTACGGTAGTTGTGGCATCATTATAATTTACAGTACTAAATGTAGAAAATCACGTCAATCACAATCCATTTGAATAAATCATTTGAATATAGCCCGCCAAAATACTCTAAAACTCTAGAAAACTTACTCTAAAAAATTTGTCGAAATCTTATTTTCAGTCATAGCCCACCTGAATGGAGTTTTCATTTTAATAAACATACAATAAAACCTTTGTTGAAACCTTATTTTCAAGCGTAGCTTGCCAAAATGGAGAAGTGTTTCAGTAAAGAATGACAGAGAATGGTAAGGAGATGTGTGTGATAGGAGGCATACGATTCATTGTTGTTTATCTCATTCCTACTCTAATCAACAAGGGTTACAATGTCTGCGCTACTGTTTGTAAACCAGGTATTTAATTGACATATGTTTGCATAATCTCAAATTCCTTCAGATGCTTTTGAAGTATCAATGTATCCTATATAGGGTTTAGAATGACTTCTTTTAACTTAAAAAAATAAATTAAATGTTTTTGAAGTATCAATGTGTCCTATATAGGGTTTAGAGTAATTTCTTTTAATTTAAAAAAATAAATAAATGATGTATTTTCCTGTGATTAGATAATGTGGAGATCTCCTAAATCTACCCTAGCACACTGTCCTCTTTTGCACTGTGTTCATTACTCCAACTACTAGGGTTTTTCATTTGACATCTTTAATATCTTCATGATAATGGCTTTTAAATAGATCTCATTATTTTCTTTAATCTTTATCATGGTAACCCTTGAGTTCCATAATCCACCTTCAATCTCCTCTAAGAATGTTGTCATAAGCTAGACTGCATAGTATGCATATAAACCAAGTCCTTCATACCTGTCATTGTTCCAAACCACCACTCACCGCCTTGCTTAAAATACTACCTCCATAAGCACAATAGCATGTTTTAAAATCATGGTTGCCAGTGATTGACCATTAAGGTCACTACTTTCATCAAGATACAATGAGATTTTTGTCTTCAAACTTAAGGCATTATGCAAGATAACATTGTGAATTGTTTATTGTGTACAATTTGATTTTCTTTCACATTTACTGCTTTGCTAACTACCTTTAAGACCGGATATTGCACCATCAGCTGCAATCTCAAACAACTCACTCACTGTCACTTGAAGATTCCTTTCATTAGCATCCTTGTATAAAATCAAACCATGCCCTATAGACTGCCTACTTACTAATATAGGGGACTAATTGTTTCATGGTATTTTGAATTTTATTTAGAAGGGGTTAATATGTGGCATTTTTATGCACAGGAAGAATAGATTGTGATGCAATGTTCGAGTATGGATGGTTCAGGAAAACTTGGATTGCTATCGGTGTCATAACCAGGTTGGATTGTACCTTCAGCCGATCTGAAACACTTCTGGGTGTTTTTGCTCTAAAGCATAACTTGTGTGTAGGAATTTCCAAATATATGACAGAGGAAGTTCCTACATTCTAAAGATAAAATCATAAATCTGCGTATCCAATTTATGATCCAACCTTACATCTTTAATATCCAATAGAGAAAGTTTGTACATTCTAAAGATAAAATCATAAATTTGCTTGTCTTTGTACAATTGCTCATTTGAATTGTTTCTTTAATAGTTTTAGGTCCACGTCCACATACATATCTTCTTATTTTTCTAGTTGAATGCTCAGGCTTTGCATTTGCTTCAATCTCCATCTAAAATAATCAACATGCATTAATTTATGATTGTACCTTGAGCCGGTGTGAAACACTTCTGGGTGTTTTCGCTCCGAAGCAGAACTTGTGTGTAGGAATTTCCAAATATCTGACAGAAGAAGTTCCTACATTTTAAAGATATATTCTATGAAACATTCCTTATTTTCTATGAAACAGTGTATATATTCTTGTACTTGTAAATAATATTTTACTATTATGTCTATTAAAGAAAACAGAGTTTGAATAAAAAATGCTTCACCCTTTTTTGTAAGTGAGTATGTGAATTATTGGTTAAGGAAAAATCTTTCAATGTTTACATTTTTAGTTTACTAGTTTCAAATCTTGATTTGCTATGTATATAAAATTGTATGTGCTCTTTATCTCTAATGACATAAAACAGTAACGTCATTAGAATCAGAGTTTTCAATTTCAGCACCATCATTGTCCACACTTTTCATATCATGTTCACTTTTAAGTACAATCATCAAAATTTTATTTTTATTTCTTGTCCCAGTTAATCTTGATTCCTTTCAGCACAACATAGTAGGTTGCATGTTAAATTTCAAACATTTTCTTTGCATTTTTTTGTATATATTATTTTCTCAATGCATCATTATGTAACAACAATTTCACTTCTAAGATATACAGTAAAACTAAATGAAAGCACATGTTTGCTTTGTCAAGGGAAATGTATGGTGAATACCCTATGTCTTTCAGATAAGTGTGCAAGTGAAATAAGACATAACTGATTGAATATGATTTTCTACTGTACAATTGCTTTTTTATGCGGAGGCTACAGCAGCTTATCATGGATTAGTTTTAGCTAAGAAACAAGGTGTTTCTAAACTATGGCTAGAGGGGGACTCTCTTAATGTGATTAATTTTCTCATGATGAAATGTCCTCCTTCATGGTCAATTTCCAATTTTATTAATGACTTGATATCTATTATTAACTATTTTGAGGAGATCAAAATCACACATGTTTTTTGTGAAGCAAACATGATGGTTGATGGGGTTGCCAATGTGGGACTGGCTGAGAGATCTGAGTGGGATTATTTTGAATCGCTACCTCTTAATCTAAAGTATATTTCTAATGATGACTAGTTGGCTTGTTTCTAGGTGAGATGTTCTTGGGGAAAGGTTTTTCATTATGATTTTAAGTTGGGTTTTGCACGTCAACCCTTTGCTCTTTCAGTTTCATTATTCTTTCCTTGGTTTTCGTAGAAGGATGGATTGGCATTTTTGGCAAGGTTGTTCTTGGAATGATAAGCCCACACGTATTGTGGGTGTTTGTTGTATTGTTTTGAGTAGCACCTGGTTCATTTTACTTTTTCATTTCTTCCAGGTGCTCTTGGGTTTTCATTTGTTTCCTGTCACTATGGGTGGTGACCATTGTAGAATTGAGCTGAGTTTACTGTGAAGAGTTTTAGAAAAATGCTACTATGTGGGAGCACTTGGAATTGGGGGGGTTACTCAATTTATGCAAAGAATTCAAGGCTTGGACCCTAATCTAACGGATTTCTTTGTGAAAGGATGGAATGGGAGGTCTTTGCGTTACCAAGGTGTTGAGTTTTGAATTAATGAGGATTTTTTTGTGGAGGTAATTGGTCTTTCAGTTGCTGGGAGAAAGTTTTTCTGAGATAGGGGAGCGGCTAAGAAGGCTTTTGTGAATTTCTTTTAACATGACGAGAGGAAGAAGATTAAGGAAATTGGAAGTGGAGGTTATGCTAGGAAGTCCCTGAAGTTGCTTTGGAGGGACCTCGTGTTGGCCATTATGCACCACTTCACCCTTGAAGGTAGATTCTTTGTGGTTTACACTCACCATTTTATGCTCTAAAATCATTTTAGGCATAATGTTTCGGTCTTGTTTCCGTTTTACCTGTTACATTCTATGGAGAAGAGTATTGAAGACCACAGAAAGAACCCTAACAAGGAGGTTCTTCATCAAGGGCTTATGTGTTTGATTTTTTCTCATATCAAGCTAAAGTTGATCTCGGTCTCCCCTAAAACTCCTGGTAAGAAGGGAGTTAAAAATGATGGGTATGAAACAAGGTACTATGTCGGTGAATGGGTTAGTAGTTTGGAGGAGGAAGAGTCAGAATATGAGGATATGTATGTTCATGAAGGAGGCTCTGAGGAAAGGGATGAGGAATCGAAAGAATGAGGTAAGGGCTATGAGACTGATGTGGAGTTGCTGGAGACTATGGTTAATTTTATTAGAAAATCTTCGAAGGGGAAAACCAAAGGCATGAAGAAAGTTGAAGCTTCAGCCAAAAGGAAAATTGAGATAGGTGTTGAGGTGGTTGCCCCTAGTTCGAATGTGAATCCCACATTGTCTTTTGGAAAAGAGGGTTTGAAGGGTTGTCACCCTATGGGTGATGAGGGTTTGAAGGGTTGTCATCCTGTGGGTGATGTGGATCCTTCAAATTTTGATTGTGTTCAGAATGCTTCATTGGGGAACCCTATTCTTGGTAAGGATGGTCTACTAGAGAGCTCCCCAATGCAAGGGCTTAAGGTGCCAGTTAATTTGGGTGGTCAATTGAGTGGCCTTGCTAATATGGGTAATTCTAATATGGAGGTGAAGCCTAATGAGACTGGCCTTGTGGATATGCAGGGGATTGATGCGGTTAATTGTTCTCAGGATTTTTCTACTGTGGAGAAGGAAGTGAAGAAGGAACGTCTGGAGATGTTAGATGATTTGGAGAATATGCTAGATAAGGAGAGGATAAAGGTGGATGTTGTGGAGGTCGAGGATTCCCTAGCCGAAGAAGAGGATGAACAGAATAGGGATTGTTTTGATGCCCCTATTGACTTTGAGCAGAAGGGTCAGCCTCCGGTTAACTAGGATGAAATTGACATGAATATGTTCTATAGAATGGCCGAAGATGGGACGAAAAACTTGCTTTCCTTGGTTAAGTGGTTATTTTCTAAGGTTAAGAAGCTCAATCTTCAGATGAAAAATTGGTAGGATGTTTGTGTTGCTATGCTAAGAGGTAACCGAAAGGAGTGGGAAATAAAAGGCAAAGTGAAATCAATGCATATTAAGCTTGATAAGCTATTGGTCGATGTTGATCATTTGGGGGTTTCTCATGAGGAAAGAATTTCCTCTTTGGAAGTTATTGTTAATAAAATGTTAGAGGACAAAGTGGCAAGTCTAAAGGATAAAATGGGAAAGATGTCGGAGGACTTGAAAACGGTGGTCAATATCAGCAATAATTCTTTGAAGACCACTGTTATGGGTCTTTCTGTTCTGAATGAGAAAGCGCTGAATTGGATCATAAAATCACTTAACTTGGGTAATATGGAGGAAAGGATTGAAGAGATTAGTGGCTCTTACCTGGTGGAGAAAGCGGAAGCTTCTACTCCTATGTTGGAGAAGGACATGCAAGTGGGTCCATGCCTTAGGACGAGGAGCAAGATGAAAAAGAGGGTTGTTGTTGTTGTTGAGGAGATGAAGGATGTTATTAGTATGTATGAGGAGGTCATCAAGGAGAACATGGCCTTGGCTAATGTTTTAGATAATTTTTTGTAGTTGGTGCTTCCCTTTTTGGTTCAACATGTTTGCTGATGTTTTTTGCTTTTGGGTTTGCTGACAGGTTGCTAATGTTCCATCTTATGTCAACTTTTTGGTTTTTTGGGCTGTTGGGCTTAGTGGTTTAATTTCTCTTGTAGTTTTGCGTCATTGTAAAGGGTTTCGGGGCCCCTTCAAAACCTGTTTTTCCTTATCAAAAACTGATTGAATCTGATTTTCTACTGTACAATTATTTTTTATGTGTTTTTAACTTTTTGCATGTGGATTACCCTTAGAAAGAGACTACTTATCTTTTCTTAAATGAAGCCTTTACATTTCATGTCTACGAAAGGAATTTACTACTTGAAAACAAGTTCATGAACTTCATACAAATTAAGATTGGTGTAAAATACCATCCCCACAAATGTTGTTTGGTCTAGAATTATAATGGAAAATAAAAAAGGTTTCTAGGAGAATAAAACAGGTTTTCAATTGTCCAAGTACAACATAATATTACTGAAGCATTTCAAATTTTAGGCACTTCAGATTCATGGATCTCCTTGGAGGTCGCCCACCTAATATAAGAATAGTAAATTAGTATGAACCTTTAGTCATAAATTAAAATGCAATATAATATCTCTATGTCTCTCACACATGAACGTTTCATATAACCACATGCCTTGTAAATGCTGACAATTGACTTATGGCATTCCTTAAGTCAACTGTAAGACAGGAATCCCCCCTAATTTCTAATGGCATGATATGTTATCAAACACATTTATGAAAAGGTCATCAATAATTTTTTCTCACACAACAAAATATCAAAATAAATTTAGTGCTTAATCAATGTTGTCTCATCTATTTCCACCCATTTTCCTCTCAACGATTTAGTATTTCTACGTCATCCATGGCCTCCTCTATGAATAAAAATGATGCCATAGAAGCTTTCACCACACTACCGCTGAGAAGGAAGAAGCAACTTGTGGGACCACGGTAAAAAATGCTCTACCACACCGAGTTGATGAAGGAGTCGCAGGACAACGGTGATCACCGCACTACCGCACGCCAATGGTAGAAGACTTGCAGGAGTCACCGTAACATCGCCAGGAATAGAAGGAAGACTCGTGTGCTTCCACATAAGCTTTCACCACACTACCGCTGAGAAGGATGAAGCACCTTGCGAGTCCACGGTAAAAACCACTCTACCGCACCGAGCTGATGTAGGAGCCACGAGACAGCGATGGTCACAAAAACAAGGCAAGAGTTGAATTATTTCCAACACTCTACAATGAAAATAGTCACTATACAACAATGATAGGTGCTCAATTAGCCACACTTGGCACCACCTTAGGCGCCCCAAACTAATTACATTAACAGCCAAAAGTTGACTCTAAAGTTGGCATTAACTAACGCCGACTAAGGCGCCAACTACTGAATCAAAATTGAAAATTTAAAAATTTCCCGCATGAAGGAAGAAATTAGATGATAAAAAGGGAAAAACGTCGCATGAAGGAAGAGAGCAGGGCGCTACCAACAACTGATGAGAAATTTGATTTAGTTTGCGATACCATAGGTAAGGTTACAATTTTTTTTCTTGGTTGAATTTTTTATTGTTTATTGCTCTTTGTATTGCATTTGAATGTGTGATTGTTTACTGGTTTGTGGCCTAACCTATTGAGGAAACCTCTAAATTGTCCCATCATTCTAATTGTAAAACTTTTGAGAAACAAACAAAAAAAATTACCCTACCCATTTGAGCTTTGGCTCAAAATATTATAGCACGAAGCCAGGATGCACGAAGGAAGTCCGGTGAGGAGAGTACGCAGGTATTTGAATTTTCTCATAAGATTATATCAAATTTATTAAACGATATTTATTTTTTTATTTCTTTTTATCAGTGATAATATTTTTATTTTATTTAAGATAAATCAAAATATACAAAGCTCCAAATAAAAAGTTCTTCCAGCACCATCACATCATGTCTGTTAAAATAGAATAAAAACCTACGAATCAAAAATCCCTACCACAACCGCCTGAAAACTATCCAACCAACTACTACCCAAACCCCAACTATTTACAGTATTGAAACCAAAAATAGGGCTTAACCCCTTAAGCTTATACATCAACATCTAGCTTAAACATAGTAAACTATGCAAAAAATGAACATTGAGTTTACGTGAAAGTTCCAGAAGCGTTGCCCAGATGCAATGGGCACAATTTCACGAGCGGCTTCACCTTCTTTCTCAGACACAAACCCTTCTTCTCACACAGCTCCTCTCTGGCGATGGCTTTGAGTCCTTCTATTATCTCCTCAGTCTTCATTAATTCGACGCACAGTTTCAAAGCTTGCCACCCCCGTTCTGCACCCTCTCTCCACACGGCTTTGGTTCTTCCTTCTGGCCACCTAATGAAAGGGTGATTTATCTCTGCTACTTCCAAGTCCACACCTTCCATGCCTTCACTCACATTAAATCCTTGTCCTAGTATAGCCTTTTCTAGGATACTCTCCATGTTCACTAAGAAATCCCTATGCACCAACACTTTCATCACTTTCCTTGCAACCTCCACTGACTCTCCTAAGTCCAGTCCCCACGCCATGATCAGAGAGTATATATCCATATTAGTCCAATATCTGTGCTTCAAATCTTTGAAGCCATTACCCAAAATGATTTGCACAGATTGCGCCACCTTCACATCCTTGTATAGGAACAAGCCATGCAGTCTCTTCACTGTCACTTTGCCAACAAAAGGATCCAATTTCCTCCTCACTTTAAAAGTGAAGTTGGCCTCCATTTCTTCTTTGGTACATTAGCCACCAGACTACTTCACACCGCTGTCCTAACACTCTCCTTACTCCCACAAACCAAGAAGCATCAAAGGAAATGTAAGGAAAAACATCATTACATAGAAAATTGCCAGCCATCACCATTAATGTTGAACGTACGTCCAACGCTGGCAGCAAAACCTTCATCAATGCTTCATGTCCTTCAATAATTTTGAAAAACATTCCTCTACTTACTAACTAACACCACCTTGCATTAAATGCAACGAAGAAAAATTACTCCAAAGAAACTCCTCTAAAATCCTCAATTATAAATTCATCCACCTATGCAAACGTTAAAGCCCATTTCGAGAGGGTATCTACTTCCATGTTCCCTGTTCTCCTAATATATCTAATCTTATAATCCTCAAAAAGATCTAATTCTTCAATAATTTTCCTAATCACACCCTGCAAATGCCAAGCATCAATTCCTCCTTTTATTATTGCTTGGATGATTATCAAGGAATCACCCTCCACATGAATCCTTGTGGCCCCTAACTTCCTGACTAACTTAATTGCCATTAAAGTTGTTGTTGCTTTAGCCACATTATTGGATCCTTCCTTCAGTCTCATTGCCCCAACGGCCAACACATTCCCATCCCAATCTCAAACAATGCTACCAGCCCCTAATGGACCCGGATTACCTTTTGATGCCCCATCAAATTTTACCTTCCACCATCCTTCCATTGGTTTCTCCCATTTTTCCACCTCTGAATACGAATTAGTCGGATTAACCCAACCAAGCCCCTTAACGGGCCTAACGATACTTAAATTTTATGTGTGCATAGTTAAATTGAATTAGTATATGTTTCAGGACAAGGCCTCCAAGGCTAGGCTTGAGAAACTTCGTGCCACGCATCGCAGTGGCCAGAAAGGTTTACAGGCCTTGATCTGTACATTTGTAAGTATATTTAATATGTTAAATGATATATTTTTTTATTTCCTTGGAAAAAGTAAATGATTGCATATTAATTAGTTTAACTAGCCCTTGTGCCATGTTTTGACAAGAGGAGAAATATGGCTGCCATCCAAAGCAATTTGAAAAGAATATGTTACAAAACAAAAAGTGGAACGATTTTGTAATTTGGATGGAGAATGAGGTATCAATAGTTGATTTTCAATAACCTAGTTGGATATTGTTGTGTTAATATGTCAATTTTCATCTCTTGTGTTGAGTTGTTTATTGATGTGTAGGATGAGTAAATAGAGCTCAAATCTTATGATTACAAGATGACCGTTTATGTTCATGAATAAATAGTAGAAGGATGTAGATGAACTCAATTTATTTGACTTTATGCCTCTTGGCAGGCATTCCTCTTGAATCTCTAATATCAGGTGTTTGAGACTTCCCTGTAGCTTTTACCTTTTGTTGTCGCCTTTCCTCTTTACTATTAAAATCATCTCCTTTTTCCTTATCTACATTTTTGGCTTTGGCTTCTAATTCATCCCATGTTTTACCTTCCTCCTCTTCAGAATCTTCTTCTTCTTCTTTTTCCTCCTCTGACTCCACAACAGATTCATCTTTTGAACCTTCCTTGTCTAATTTTGATTCCTCTTCTACATCAGAGGGTTTATATCCTTGATCCGACTCTTTTGAATTATCAGAATCACTAGCTTCCATATTCAAAAATTCCCAACCACCATCTTCAATAAATTTATCTATATCATCAATAATACTCTTCAAAATTGGTCGTTAGTTCAAGTTCATTTTGCTTTCATAATACTTTATATCCATGGAGTTCAGCCATTCCGTGATGCCATCAAGCAAAGATTGAGGAATGACGTACATGCGGAGTACATCCCGCTTGAAGTCTTTGAAAACAATAGCCATATCAAATTCCTTTTGCCCAAGTCCTACTCTCTCAAGGTTAACAATTCTCAATCTCACTAATAGCGATTACTAAGAAAGGTAATTCTACCAACTCTACCAAACAATTTACCATAGGAACAATAAAAGCATAGGCTTTGAAAGGAACTCCATGAAAACCAAGCTCTCTAAATGGTATATCAAACTCTAGTTCAAAATATTTTAGATGAGGCTTCTCCCATAGCTCTCTTACTCGCTTGACAAATCCTTGAAACTCTGACTTCTTAACATTCAAAAGATAAATGGAATGTCCTCAACACCCAGTAGAGCTATCCAAAAAAGGTAACTAAAAACATAAACGTGCTCCTGCACACAATGGCCTAATGGTTGGTTGTCATAGAAGTCAAACTACTGAAGTAACAACACTGATTGAGTTAACATATATGCATCATTTGCATAAACAACTGAAATGTGTAACAAATGTTAATCAATACATTGAATTTTGAGATGCATTGAAATAATTAAAAAAACATGTTTTGGGGAAAATATCAGCAACGTGGGGGAAGAAAGCATTAACCCTTTAAAATCATTTTTTGTTGTTCTTGATACACCATCTATAAGTTTTCCTTGGATGACAGTACTGAATTTCTATATGTTGTACCCCTTAAATGTTCTACATGTTACAAATATGGAATAAAAATGCACAATTTTGTATCGAGTCCAAAGGCCAAGGCATTCTAAATAAGGGTAGCCAAACTTGATAAGGATGCAATCACTATTACACGTATTGACAATCCAGAATAGTCATGTAAAGACAACTGCCTATGAAAACCATAATCAATCAAATTATGCACATTCAAATCTAAGTTTGAAAGCTTGCATTTCAGTCCATGCATCTAATTCCTTGTTTAAGATTGAGGGTGTCAACAACAAAACGAGAATAGATCTCCTTAATCCATAGCTAGTTTTAAAGTGCAGTATTTCCAAATTCAAATCCACTTCTCAGCTAAGGAAAGGAGGTAGGATTGTAAGGTGCTACCTCAAACAGAGAAGGCCCTAGAAAACATTGAAATAGAAGATCCAATAAGTGAGACAGCATAGTTGTAGACCATAGATAATCAGAATTCTTGCAATGCACAGATGCTTGTGATACAAAAAGAATGTGCTTACACATTGGCTGAATATATCCTCATCAAAATGACCAGAAAGAAATTTCAAATTTGTAAGTAAACTCTGACAATCAAGAAAAACAGTCATAAAAATTGGAAGTAAACTTTGGCAGACATGTAGGTGAACTTAATTCATTTGACTTTATGCCTCTTGGCAGACATCGGGATCTCCCCTCCTAAATTTTGGACCACATCCATTACCTCCACATAAAACTGGGCATTCTTGGTCTTCTTGGTTCCCACGCCATGATATGGTTATACAAATGAAAATGAAGCAAAGTAATCATCTCCTTCTCTACTAGCTGGAAGAATGAATGCTTAATTTTTTGATACATGATATCAACTCTATCTTCTGCTTTCATGGTTGAATACTAAAATCCATTATGGTGATCCTCCAGAGTTCCAGTCATCTTTCATCTTCTTCCACCAAATGTTGGCCTAATCCACATGTCTGCCAGCCTAATTGGCTTTGTTTTTGAAAGTTGAAGTTTCTCTTGAGTCACTAGTGTAGCTCTCTCTACCTTTTTAGACTCTTTCATTGCTACAGATCGTCTCTGGGATTTAATCATTTGTACCACATGGTTGATGTTCTTTGAATCCTTGCATCTAAAGGAAATTTCCTTAACACAAATATTGCTAGGGAATTTCAATGTTTCCATTGTAGTTGGCATTAAAGTCGGTACCTACAACATTGAAAATTATCCTTATATAAGAATTCCCTCCATCTTGTTGGCTTGTAACACTCTTGATGGTGGCTACATGAAATCTGATTTTGATTCCTCTTCTACATCAAAAGGTTCATATCCTGATCTAAATCTTCAATTATCGAATCAATCACTAGCTTCCATATTCAAAAATTCCCAACCACCATCTTCAATAAATTTATCCGATCATCAGTAATACTCTTCAAAATTGGCCACCAGTTCAAGTTCATTCTGCTTTCATAATACTTTATATCCATGGATTTCATCCATTCCTTGATGCCATCAAGTGAAGATTGAGGAATGGCCAATGCTGAGTACATCCCGCTTGAAGTATTTGAAAACAATAGCCATATCAAATTCCTTTTTCCCAAGTCCTACTCTCTCAAGGTTAACAATCTCAATCTCACTAATAGTGATTACTAAGAAAGGTAATTCCACCAACTCTACCAAACAATTTTCGAGGAACAATAAAAGCAGAGGCTTTGAAAGGAACTCCATGAAAACCAAGCTCTAAATGGTATATCAAACTCTAGTTCAAAAATATTTTAGATGAGGTTGTTCTATAGCTCTCTTTTACTTGCTTGACAAATTTTGAAACTTTGTATTGATTTTATTTTTCTTGTCCCTCTCTTGTTGTTCTTCCTCAATTTCATCAGGATCATACATTGACCTTCTTGCCCCTCCTAAAGTTTGGACCACATCCATTACCTCCACATAAAACTAGACATCCTTGGTCTTCTTGGTTCCCACCTGTGATATGGTTATGCAAATGAAAATGAAGCAAAGTAATCATCTCCTCCACTGGTTGGAAGAATGCATGCTTAATGTTTTGATACATGATATCAGCTCTCTCTTCTGCTTTCATGGTTGAATACTAAAATCCATTATAGTGGGCCTCCAAATTTCCAATCATCTTCCTTCCTCTTCCACCAAATGTTGGCCTAATCCACAAGTCTGCCAGCCTAATTGGCTTTGTTTTTGAAAGTTGAAGTTTCTCTTGACTCACCAGTATTAGCTATAACTTTTTTAAAATTTTATTATGGTATGTGCACTTTGATATGATGTAATATGATTATGGTTTCGTCTCATATGTTATAATATTAGATATATAATAGAAAAATAAATTATTGCATGAAATAAATAATAAATTTTCATTTTAAATGTTTTTTTTTTGCAAAACACGAGTCTTCTAGAAGATCAAGATGATCCTCAACATGATATAGATCCACAAAATATTGGTTCTTCTGTACAAATCACATAGGGGATGATGATGACGCAGATAATGAAGACACCGAGGCGATGATGATTAATTGACCGACGACGATGACAATGACGACGGATGATGATGATGATGATGATGATCACAATGGTGATGATGATGAGATAGTTGGTGATAGTAACCAGTGACATTCATGATCATATAGACTACATCATGGATCATTGCTGATATATCGTTATGATGACTCTTTTCATGGTTACTATCATATGTATCATTTTCACGGCCTACAATACTATATTGTTGAGTTGTATCATATTGACATGTATCATTTTCACTATATCATTTGGACATGTATCATCTTGACTTGTATCAATTTGAGTTACATAATTTATCAATTTTATTTATATCATTTGTACATGTATCATTTTCACTTATGTCGACTATTGAACATGTATCATTTTGACATGTTTTTTATGTATTGGCATATTTGACTTTCACTTGTTTTAGTTATATATGATGATGATCTTATCAGTAATGACTTGTAAATTTATATATATTAAAAGTGATTGATGATTTTTGGATGGATATTTATTAAGTATGATGATTTTAATTTACTGCTCAGGATGGATGTTGTCAAATTCAATTAAATTATAGATATTTGACTCACTTGTTTTAATTATAGATGATGATCATGCTACAATAATTATATTGTTATTTAATCATATGAGTTAAATAATTAAATTACTTACTCTATAATCATATGAGTTATTTAAGAGGCACGATTTATTTAACTAATTAAATTGAAATAAAACATATTAAAGTAATAAATGGAAGCAAAACAAGAAGCATTTTTAGAAGAAAAAAAGGAAACCAAACTAGAAGCAAACCAGAAGCAATCTTGGAAGCAAAATTGGAAGAAAAATTCGAATCAAACCTGGAAGCAAACGTGGAAGCAAAACTGGAAGCAAAACCGGAAGCAAAACTGGAAGCAAAACTGAAAGCAAAATCGGAAGCAAACTAGGAAGCAAAATGGGAAGCAAAACTGGAAGCAAACCTGGAAGCAAAATCAGAAGCAAAACCAGAAGCAAGACCAGAAGCAAACTTGGAAGCAAAACCAGAAGCAAAACTAGAAGCAAAACTGGAAGCAAACTTGGAAGCAAAACCAGAAGCAAAATTGGAAGCAAAATCAGAAGCAAAACTGGAAGGAAAATCAGAAGCAAAACCCGAAGCAAACTTGGAAGCAAAATAGGAAGCAAACTTGGAAGAAAAATTGGAAGCAAACTTGGAGGCAAAACTGGAAGCAAAATTGGACGTAAAACTAGAAGCACAACTAGAAGCACAACTAGAAGCGAAAATGGGAGTAGACATGGAAGCAAAATCGAAAGCCAAATTGGGTGCCAATTTTGACGTAATTTCTAACGTTACTTCCCAATGCTATTTTAGGCGCTAACAGAGGCGCTATGATTTTCCGGTACTAAATCCGGCGCTAAAGTCAGCGCAAAATCTGACGTCAAGTTGACCATGCCTATTTGTGCCAAGTTTAGCACCATCCAAATTGTTCAATTCATGACTCAAAATACACTAAAATCCAGCGCTAAAGTCGGCACTAATTGTATGTTGTGCTATTGTGATACTGAACTGATAGTGCCACTCCACTCATGTAAATATCAATCCCTAATTTGTAGGAATAAAACATGCATTAATGAAGTGTTATCAATCCTCCAAATAGTTAACTGAAGCAAGGTGAGTTCCACCTTCCATGTGGGCACCCCGTGTGCTCCTATCTTGTAGGAGCTCTTCTTGGATGTCCCCACATATTCCTATCATTTAGGAATAATCACAAATGTCAATTTACATGTTCATTTCATTCGAATTTAATCTCTTTCTAATCCTAGTGTTGGGGAAAACTTTCCAAGAACTTGGGAGATACATTAAATATATTTAGGATTGCAATTAAATGGCATCCTATTCCCAACAGAATTTGACTCCTCCAAATTTCACCTCCTATCAGTTCTAGGATTCAGTAAACTTGGTAGATAGAACTTTTCATGTCCTTGTAAGGCTTTAAAATAATTAGAGACCCCACCCCATTCAAAAATATGCCAAATTTCACTATTCCTCATCAACTTCTCGTGGGTGGAGGGTTCTACTCTTATCTTTTCACCTCCCATAGAAATTACTTTTTTCACTCGTAAATATTATTGAAAATTATAGCAATTCCAAATAAAGCAATAAGAAAAATAGCTTTTATTTATTTAATAGCCTTTTGAGATCCACGGGCCATCATGTGATTGTTATCATTAATAGAGATGAAATCTTGGGACAACATTAAATGATTACAAAATTTTAAGCTAGGTTTGTTTGTCTCATCAATCCTTTCCCTCTTGTAGACTTCTACAAAAAAATATTTCGTGGAAATTTTAATTAACTCTCTTTTGATACTTTATGTCCTTTCTATCCAACTTGGATTTTGTATCATCTCTAAAGTCTTAAATATCCTCTTTCCCTTCTTCCAAATTTTTTAATCAATTTCTTAAGATTTTTCATTTTGAATTTCAATTTGAATGGTAATGGGAAGTTGGTTGAGAGTTATTCATGAGCTCTACCCAGACACTTTCATCCCTTCATTGGCTACAACATCAGTAGACTTATTTGCCTCACTATAGATATATCATATATTTATTTCTTCAAACTTTTTAATGTCTTTTTGCACTTTAGTAACAAAATCTACCATCCTCTATGGTGGCATCTTGTCACTCTTTACTAAGTTTACTACAACTTCAAAATCCCTTCAATGTGAAGTTTGCAAACATTGTTGTATAAGGCCCTCTTAACTCCCCACCAAACAATTATAAATTCAAATTCATTGTTATTTTTTCTCCCTATCTTTGAAGCTAAGCGCTCAATCAAGTCTCCAAAATCATCTTTGGATTCCCTCGTGACAACCACCTTGGTATTCCCCTTGGCTACACCATCAAAATTTGATTTGATACATTCCTTTTTAGGTCTCCTCCAAAAAAATTGTTTCATCTTTGATTTAGAATAAGTAGCCCGAGGAGAAACTTCAGAGGTAATATTCCAAAACTTGAATATCCTTTCCTCCTAAGTGTTTTTGAAGTAATTTTTTGTTCTTATCTAGTACTATTTAGATTTTCAAAAATTGAATTTCTAACAAGGCTAGAAGTTATTCTAGATTTATTTCCTTTTCTCTAAAAACCCTATTGTTTCTTTTTTCCAAAGGTTCCAAACCATATGAGGAGTTATCAGTTTCCATAACTCCACTACCAAAGTATTTTTTAAAGGGGGTCCAACCCAAAAATAGTTCCTTTATGTCTTAACGAAAGACCTAATGAATCCTCAAGTATTCCATGATATATCCCCACACTTCAACCAAGCAGGAGCAACGAAGAAACAAGTGATTTATGTTTTCCTCCATATTTTTTCACAAAATACACGTGTTGGGGAATTAAAACCCCCTTCTTATCAGGTTATCTAGAGTAAGATTTTTTATTGTAACGAAACTCAACAAAAGATTAATCTTTGGTATAAGCATAGGGTTCTACACACCAAGGAAACATTTTTAGTTCTTTATGCAAATGATTAACAGCTTTGTATATACCTTCTTACATAATAGTTTGGTTGTTAAAATTTCTCCAAAGCCTATTTCTCTTATGTTGGATGGATTAGTCTTTTATTCTATTCTTGAATATGTTGGATAGATAGGCAGAAAGGCTACAAAATTTATTATTGGCAATCAATGGCTCATCCCCCAACAAAACATCCTCCCAAAATTCAATTATATATGTTCTCCCAAGTTTCCATTTAAAACCATTGAAAAGGATCCTTTTTGGTTTTCAAAATATTGTTCCAAAATAAGGATCCATTAAGGGCATTAGGAGTAGAAAGGAAGTTTCCATATTACAAGTACTTGGCCTTTAGGATGTTGCTCCAGTCCTTTTATTTTTTTAGCATTTCCTAACCAAGCTTATACATGAAGGATTTATTTGGAAGACCAATATTTTTTAGATCTAATCTAATATTTTTCTTCTACTCCTATCCACAAAATATTTTGTGTATTTGTTTAATTTAGCATCTTGGAAGGTCGGGATTTTAAACAAGGAGAGATAATAAGTAGGAATTCTTTGGAGGAAAGCTTTAAGAAGAAGAAACTTACCCACTTAATAGTTTTTCTCTTCCAACTAGCCAATTTTCTCTATATCTTCTCAAGAGTATCATTCCAAAATATTGGTTGTGTTTTTAAACTAACAAAGGGAGACCAAGGTAGGTGGTAGGAAGAGTACCAAGCAAGCACCCCATAATAGAGATATCCCTACTGGAAAAAATAGCGTCATCAACAATTGTTAATGAGATGAAAGTTGCAAACTGGTAGTTGGTTTGACTCCTTGTAGAACTTTCTTTGAAAATTGTTTAGAGATATCCCTACTCCACAACTTAGCCATCAAAATAAATAGATATCGGGATCAAGGGTCCCCCTATCGAAGTGCCCCGTCAATCCCAAAGAAGCCTCTTGGCATCCCATTGATTAGGGTAGATAATTCAAGGGTAGAGACACATTCATTAATCAATTTCAAAAAATTGTATTGAAACCAAAATCTCTTAACAATAGCAAAGAGAAATCCCTAGTTGATTGTATCATAAATTTTTGAAATATCCAATTTTAGAACCATTCCTTTCTTTTTAATTATGTCCATAGAATGGATAACTTCTTAGGAGTTGATGAAGGAATCCAAGATCTATCTCCCTTTTACAAATTTTTTTTATGAGAGATTAGGTTGTCCAAGTGAGGTTGGATTCCATTAACCAAGATTTTTTTAAAAAAATTGTAGGTGGTATTACATAGACTTATAGGTTTGTAGTCCAACATACATTTAGGGTTCGTCTTCTTGAGGATCAAGAAAATAAAGGTGTTGTTCATTTGCTAAATAGTAGAGAATTAGATTTGATGAAAACCTTGGAAATAGATAAATATCTTGTCCAATTATGTCCCAAATTTCTTGGAAGAAAGGAGGAAATCCATTAGGACCCAGGGCCTTGACAAGGTTAAAGGAGAACACGAATTTTTCACTTCTTCCAAAGAAACAGTTCTAGTCATTATTTTCTTATTTTATTCATTCAAAATGGATGTAATTTCTTCTAACATATCCTCTTTCATCTTAGTATTTATTTCCTCATCTATACTTTGTTAAAATATTGAAAGAAATGGGAACAGATATTCCCCATCTCTTCTTCACAGTGCAAAATGATCCCATTGACAATGGTCATACTTGTTATTGTGTATATTTTCCTATATTTGAGAGTGGATAATGAAAGAACCTAGTGTTCCTATCCCTAAGAGTAATTCAATTGATTCTTTATTTTTGTTTCTAAAATGTTTCCTCTTTTATCACAACCCTTTTCCAATCTTCTTTCATAGCAACATTCTCTTGGTGTAAATTTTCATCATTAGTTTTCCATTTTTCTTGAATTTGTTTTAGCTTCTAGTAATATTTTTACTCAAAAATATTCCCAAATGAGATTTTGTTCCAATTTTTAAAAAAAATCTTAGCTCCACCAACTTGAACATGGCAATCCCATTTTGAGTTTGTTCCCACCAATCCATAATGCAATATATGAATTTTAGATGAGAAGACCATATTATTTCATACCTAAAGGGGTAGGGGCATTTTTCTCATAAGGTCAACCAATTTCGAATTAAGGGTTTGTGATTTGAACCAACCCTTGATAGGGTTGAAAGTGATACATTAGCAACAGTTCCCGAAGCATCAACGATTAGGAACTTGTCGAGTTTAACTCAAATAGAGTGGTTTCTCATTCTTCTATTTGTCCAAGTAAATAAAGAACCTTAAATTTCAATATA
This sequence comes from Sequoia sempervirens, assembly GCA_007258455.2. Classification (NCBI taxonomy): domain Eukaryota; kingdom Viridiplantae; phylum Streptophyta; class Pinopsida; order Cupressales; family Cupressaceae; genus Sequoia; species Sequoia sempervirens. The sequence continues at coordinate 11,384 of VDFB02268957.1, read as the reverse complement.
TATTAGAACATTGTTGGCCAAAAAATAAGCTAGCCCAATCATGTTATTAGAATAGTCCACAATTCCACCTTATTTCTCTAAAGGGGCTAAAGGTCTATTGAAGTCCCTTGACACCATGATACAGGAGCATCTAGGCTCACAAGCAATCCCGCATCACCAAAAATAAGTATTTAATTTTCTTGTTTAATTTTTACATTTTGGTGTAGGTTGGAGCTTCAAGAGAATCTTGTGGAGTTTTGAAGGATAACATATTTATTTTATCAAGACTTGGCTTCCATTCAAAATCAAAGGCAAACAAGGTGCTTTATGTAATTTTAAAATTATTATATTACACAATTTAAATGTTTCAAGGGTTGAAGGGGTCCATTAGCATATTATAAATTAAAAATTAATTAATTTTCTCAAATTCGATGCCTATAGAATTTTTAATGTGGCAAGTGGCATTTTGCATTCTATTCTTTCAATTTGCATGCCTAGAATGGAGGAAAAAGCTAGTGCTATTTGGGGAAAAATAATTGATGACTTCAATTTTCAATTTAAGTTGAATGAGCACGACTTATTTCATGATTTTATTGATTTTTATGAGGCATTTACAGCAGCAAGTTGTGAAATATGGTGCAGCAATTTTGTGTGACATATTTGGAAGCATTTAATGATGAATTTCAAGCACAAACAAAAAAAATTCAAAAGGCAATTGGAGGGAAATGAAAGAGCAGATTTGGGGTGCCTATTTTGGTGCCTTAAAAGGTTTTAATCTCTATAAAATATAGCCTTTAATGGAGTCAAGAAGCAGTAATCTATATCAGCAAGTTTGGAGAAAGAACTTGCACCTAAGAGTTGCATAAGAAAGAGTGCAGAAAATCAACTTGTGAAGAGAAGAGAAGAGGGATTTTGCGAGTGTTCAAGGCAGCCATGAAGGCTGCATAATGAAGAGAAAAATAAGATTTTTAGAAGATGAGTGAAGTCAAGAAGTTTTGAAGACATGAGGATAAGCTACAGGAGTTGCAGGTGGAGTTGAGGTGCTAGAAGGTGAATAGTTTGCAGGATCTCACATAGTTGAGCATAGATTGTGTTTGAATCATATTTCATTTGCATATTTGATGTTTTTAAGGGTTGTACTTATTTTTCATCATTCCATTAATGATTGAAAATCATTTGTAATCAGATTTATTTAATATAAAAAATTCTATGGTTTCATGTGCAAATAATTTGTTGAGGTTAATTGGAAATCTCCTTATTATGTTTTAGCTATTATTGTGAGGGTTTTAGAGAGGGATTAGAGTGTATGAATTCCCCCTTCATCACACCATCCAGGAATCCCTAGGATTACAAACAATATTAAAAGAAAGCAAGTCCCAAAGAGAACTTCACTCAAATCTAATGTTTGGGCATAAATATTCATTAGGTTCCATTTGTCTTTCCTATTCATTCTAAGAAATTTGACTTGTAGATGATTTTTTGATTTATTGATTTCCTTTCCTTCAAGAATCGAAGGGTTCCACATTTTGAGCAAACCACCAAAGGCACCAACAACATTGGAGTAGCATTACTCAACACCAAGCCATATTAGTTTATCCACCAAATCTAAAGGTTTTTTTATTCTTTTTTTTTATTATTGAATCAAAGAAATATCCACTTTATTTTTTATGCATTTTTTAATATCATATATTTTTAGGGTTGTTAAGCCCTTTGATGTTCCAAGAGAGGATGATCATTTATTGTTTCTTCTAAAGGTGGACATCTCTAGCGTCTTTTGTTTTCCACAAGAAAATTCCTTATCTATTTCCTTTGATTTGGTTTCTCTTATGGTGGGTTTGTTGGCCTTCTGGTTTGATCCTACATGAGCTATCTTCCTAATATTTTCTTCTTGTTTTCTTTTTGTTTTAAGAAGGGGGTGATAAAACATTAGAATTTGCTTGAGGGTTGGCACTAGGGTTGATTCTAACTTCAACATTATCCTCTAAAGATATTATATTTGTTTCTTCCTCCTTTTTGTTTCTTTTTGAAGGGGATCCATATTTTTTTCCTCCTCTCTCATTGGTTTTGTTCTTACAATCTCCTCCACTTTGTTTTCTTGAAATACTTCTTTGACTAACATTCTATCTAGGGGAGTCAAGGACTCAATGTTTGTGGTACTTACATCCACCCTTTGCAAATTATTTGGGAATGAAACATCAACCTCTAGAGGGAAAGTCTTTGAAGAATTAAAAAGGTTTAAGATGTCCTTCTAGAAAGGATATTGATCAAGTGTTTCTCTACACTTCAACGATTGACTTCCTCAAAGGGATAACTACCACTAGAGATCCCATAATAGGTGAAGGACAAGACAATTTTTTCCCCACCTACACTTTATTGTTTTGATCCTTTGGCCTAGTATTTTAAACCAAGCATCAATTCACCAAATGTCCAAATTGTATATAATTTTGGCAATAAAGCCTTGATTTTTTGTAAAGAAATTTTTTGGTTCACTTCCCAAATTTAGATTGAAGAGTGATTGATTTTGGAAGGGACGTGTCCATCTGTACATTTACACAAAACCTAGCAAAAATCAACAGAGTTTTTTGTTTTGTGACTTTAAACACTACAAGGCACTATCCAAAATCATTTGTAATGCCCATGAACACTTCTTCATCCCAGAATTCAAGACGTAATCCTAGGATTTGAATCCAGACAAGAGCCATAGCACAAAGATCAACCAGTGGGCCCAAATTGAGTTTCCACTTACAGAGGGACAAGTTATTTTTCCCTAGAAGCCAAGAACCCTCTATTAGAACCAAGTTGAAATCCTCAAAAGAAGAGAATGAGAAAAGGAAGGGACCTTCAACCATAGCATTGACCACAATATTATCTTTCACTTTCCACACAATTTTAATTTGTTTCCTTACTACATCAATATTGGGTCGAGCAGAGAACTTACCAATTGAGGAATTTCCCATTGATGATATTATATTTTTCACTAATGAGTTAGATAGATTGAGACTCAAACCCTCCTCAGAACAAACCAATTTGAAAGAAGCACCCAACATAGAGCCTATTCGAATATGCAAATTTCCCAACACCTTTCCACCCCAATTAGCTTTATTTGTCATGGAAAGATCGTGAGAAACTCTCTCGTGAGGAATCCTAAAGGTTGAAGAGGCCTCAAAAGACCCCCTATTCCTTGGCCCAGACATGGTGATTCCCACCCAAACACTAATTTTAAAATAATTTGATTATTCTCACTCTTGCTTCCACTCCTAATGTTGTTATAAAAAATTATGCAACAAAAAATTATGAAAAAATATGTGTACATTAGACATTAGTGTTACAAATCTATGTTTAAAAATTTATAATTTTATCCTTTCCATAAAAAAAATATGATGTATGGAAATAACAATGTTGTTGGAAATATTGTCATTGATGTCAAGGGTATATAGACAATTGGAAGTTGTCATTGATGTCAAAATTATATAGACAATTGAATAGATTACCAATGATGTCAAAGAGTTCATAGAGGAAAGATTGATAGACGAAATAGTTGTATCATTATCATTAATGTCAAAGGAAAACTATACCATTGTCAAAGTATCAAAAGTTGGTCGAATTCATTCAAGATATGGCAACTAGCATGGACTAAAAAGGACAAAGAAATTGGATTAAGTAAAGAATGGATCAAGAGCATTAACACATTAGAATGTTTATGCACATTAGAAATGACAAAGAAAGTCAAAGTCGCATTTATAACAATCAAATTTAGAATTTGAAAGTTAATCAATTCTCATTATAATAGAAATGGAAAGCAGCAACTAAATATATATTTAGAGCAACAATTATGAGGAGCAACAAAGAGTTATCGAGATCAGCAAACACAAAAACTAACCGTCCAAGACAAAGCTAAAGTAATGCAGCAATTAATTACACATTTTGGCAGCGCTTAATAAAGTTATGTGAGACAAAACTTATAAGAAACGAAAAAAAAAAAAGAATAAAAACAAAATTGTGAATAAAACAAAAAGGTGCCCAAGATAAAAAGTTGCAAAGCCAGCGGTCATGCTTAAAAAAAGGGTAATTACCAAATGGCAGTGATTAAAGTAAAGTGGTGATTAGTATTTGCAAAGGGTGTGACTTGTTTGGATTATGTTTACATGAAAGAGTATGAGTTTGTAAAGGATGCCTCTCTCTAGTGAAGGATGGTGTTTCTCTTAGTAAAGGTATATAAAGAGTTTAATAATGTGAGATAAGTGAGTGTGGAGAAAAAACTGAATATCAAGGAAACATATTCAGATTTGCATATGAAGGCTTGAGAGTGTGTGAGAGTGGAAGATGAAACATATCTTTAATACACAAACAGAATTATATGAAGAAAATATAATAGAATATCATATCAAACTTGTGTATGGAAGATAAAAAGATATATTATTCATACACTAGCAGATTTGTGTGAGAAGAGGGAGGTTAATCAAATGCAGATTTTGTGAATACTAACAGAAAATCTTAAAGCAAGATAATAGCAGATTTGTAATCTTATTTATAGCAATATTTGAGAAAGAAAGTGTATGACAATAGTTGCATCATCCAAGAGTAGAGATTTGAGAAGAAGAATATAATGCAGATTTGGTAGAGTTAAATGATATCATCATGAAGTAAATAACCAATATAGAAAGAGGAGAGTAATGAATAAGATACATTTGGAGATCATTCAAGGAAGATAAATCCAAGAGGTAGAGTGGTATCAAACAAGAGATCTAATTGTCCATCATCCATTGACGGTGCAAAATCCAAGAAGGTGGAATCTAGTTTTGTTTTGAAAGTTGGTGTTTTCTAAAGGAGGGATTGGTGTCTCTCGCTAAGTTGGTGCTTAGATATGGTGGTTGGTGCCTCTAGTAGGTTGGTGCCTACGAATTGAGGGGATTGGTGTCTCCTATGGGTTGTTGCCTACAAAGTTGTAAGAAGATTTTATATATAAGCAATATTATATCATGGTTTTCTCTTGCAAGGGTTTCCATGTAAATATCGTGTGTTATTGTGTTCTTCTCATGTGCATAATTATTGATGTTGAGTAAATGATGTTATTGTGATTGATAAAGTTTTAATTTGGTAAAAGTTGTATTATATTGATTCACCCCGCCCTCTTAGTATAAGTGTGTGTTTTCTACAATTGCTTTTTAAAAATACTATTAGTTATTAAAAGTTATGTAAGAAAATTCAATAATATAGATATGTATGCATGCATGTATGTATATGTACATGTACATGTATATGTATATTTATATGTATATGTATATGTATATGTATATGTATATGTATGTGTATGTGTATGTGTATGTGTATATGTATATGTATATTTGTGTGTGTGTGTATATAGTCCACGCATAAAATCTCAAAAATCACTAGTTCACATCATCCTCAAATTCTTAGGGTTTAGTTACTAATGTTGTTAGAAAGTGGAAATTTAGTTTAAAATGTTGATTTCAATGTCTCACTTTGGCCAAAAAGTGGGACAAATTATTGTGGGATTACCCCCAACAAGTACATGAAAAATTATGCACTTTCAAAAAATTGCACCCAAAAATATTGTCATATGAGCCCAAATGAAGCCTTGGAGGTTGCTAAAATGAGAATTGCTTAACATAACATATAAGAATCTATAATTTATATAAAATCCAAAACATCAAAAAAGTGGCTTGAAAATTGAAGTCAATATGACCCAAAACAAAGCCTCTAAAGCTCAAAACCAATAATCAAAATGTAGATGGAGAAAATTCAAGTTGGAAGGGAAGAGGATGTTGACATCAACAAAGAATATTTTGAGATTCCTTCAAAATATTCCATGATGCATGAACATTCTCAAAGTTGTTGTTAGATTAACACAAAACCATTGCCACACTTCCAAATGGTCTTTTTCAAAATTAAAACCACTCATTATAGGTGAGAAACCACTTATGGGTACAAAAGGTGGTTTTGGCCACTCAAGTGGCTATAGAGGGAGGTGTAGCTAAGTTGTTTTGCTTGAGTGGTTGAGTCTTCAATGGCAGAGTGGTTGGTACCATGGCACCTACATAGGAGGTAGGGCTATGACAAAGTCATCACTATAATACCTTATATGTATTATGCAAGCATAAGCCTATGCGGTACTACACAATTTTTTATTTTTTTGCGAATGTATGATTCATACAATTAAGAAGGAGAAAAATATTGAGTAAGTTAAAAAACTTTAATTTTAATGATTTGATAGTATATCTATGGGTTCTTTGACCTTTTGAACATAATGGTAGTGATAGTTATGCCCATGTAATAACATGCAATTTTTATTTTTTTGCAACCATATGTTTCATATAATTGAGGAAGAAAATATTGAAAGAAAAAAAATGCACCAATTTCAACGACTTGATAGTCAATCTATGGGTTATTGAACCTTTTGAAGTTGATAACAGTGTTGGATGTGACCCAAAATACTTTGAAATATTGAGCACCTTCTAAATATAGAATGTACCTTTCAACTTCAAACCCTTGTAGATTTTACCACCAGTCAAATTTGGACACATCAAAAAGCAAAATTGACTTTTTTAGATGTCATGAACTCAATGGTAAGCTCATATTTGCTCCAAAAATTGTCCAAAGTAACTTACAAAAAAATCAGAAATAAAAAATTCCAAATCTAATATTTCTATCAAGTTTTTTATTTTTTAAATCACCATACAATGCAAGAAAAAAGCACATTCAACTATTTTTAAGAGAAACGATAATTTCAAATCTTAAATATGGACTAAATTTAGGACATTATGGTTTTGATACCATGTTAGATATTATTATGAACAACAAATCTACCCAAGACTTCTATTCATATAATTTAATCACAAAACTAAAAAAATGAATAAAGAATTTCTATATTCAATATTATGAAGACAAGTTACAAAAAGTAACATTCAAATATATAATCCTTTTGGATGCATGAATCAAAGGTGTTGATTTAAGGTAGCTTCAATCAGATATAAATGATGATTGCATTTATGCATTATCATCATTTATATATAATTGAAATCTACTATAATATTTGCAAGTTATTTGAAATTCTGATCATGAGTAAATTCAAAATCAAATACAAATCGAACTTAACATACACTAAGCGTTGTTTTCTAAATACATGCGGGTGTTTGGAGATTAGCCACCGATAATTATCGATTGGCTAAGAGGAGTCTGTGTACTCAAAGGACACGTCCTCTCATGAGACACATCTCTCCTTGAGGCGTGTCTCCCCTTCAAGATATAAAGACATAATTCGATCTTCTATTGTAGCATATCGAAATACATTAATATTCTGCAATAAGAAGATCAAAAACAAAACATTAGAATTCTGACTTAGAATACATACACAAAATTTTTAGATTTAGGATTTGCTTATTCTCCACATAGAATATAATCTGATTAGATTTGGTTACATTCACATGGTATCAGAGCCAAGTTGAGAAAATCTGAATCAAATCTAGATATCAGATTATTTAGAAAAATTGCATTTTTAAGAAATCAAATACACATCACATTCTTCATAATGTCAAGTGTGATCAGATTTGAAGACCGTCTTGAACGTGCAAACAACTTCACATCATGGAAATTCAGAATCATGATGATTCTAAAAGAAAATAAGTTAGACTCATTTGTGAAAGAAAACAAGAGAGAGCCAGAGGATGATCCAAAGAAAACTCAATGGATTGAGAATAATGAGAAAACCATGAAAATTTTAGTAGATGCAGTTAGAGACCATATAGTACCTATTTTGTCAAAACATGAAATTGCATATCTAATGTTTAAATCCCTTGAGAGCACCTTTGAAATAAACAACACCAGTAGGACCCTTGCATTAAAAAGGAAACTTAACAATGTTCAAATAAACAAAGGAGAATCTATCAATGCATACTTCATGAGAATCACTGAACTAAGAGATCAACTACAGCAATTGGATATCAAATTGATAGCAAGGAGTTAACACTAATAGCTCTAGGAGGCCTACCAAACTCATGGGAGTCATTTGTTCAAGGAATAAGTGCGAGATCTAAACTCCCTAAATTTGATAGGCTAAGAACAGACTGCTTACAAGAAGAAACGAGACTCTTGACAAAAGAAAACAAGCAGAAACCCATAGATAAGGATATTCATGTGTTAAACACAAATTCTCATAAGAAAGGTAAGAAGAAAAACTTCAAGAGAAAGAAGAATTCTTATGGGAAGGGATCATCCAAGAAAAGGAAAGACATCTCCCAAATACAATGTTTCAGATGTGATCAATATGGACACTATGCAATGAAGTGCCCTGATAGAACAAAACAACAAGCATCTTTTGCTAAAGTGGAAAAAACAAATACAAACTATGACTCTGAGAAATTTGTCTTCTATTCAGCCTTATCAAGTCAAGTATCTAACAATATCAACAACTGGGTAATTGATAGTGGTGCATCAAGGCATATCACAGGGTTCATAGAACACCTAGATACTATGACTGAAGAAACTGATGAAGAAGTAACTATTGGGGATGATTCTGCACATCCCATAAAAGGGGTTGGAACTTGCACCATCAAATTGAATTATGGTCTCTCCCTACAACTAACTGGAGTCTTATTTGTACCAGGAATAAAGAGGAATCTAATATCCATCTCTGCTCTTGAAGACAATGGATATAGGGTTACCTTTATGGATGGAAAAGTTTTGGCATGGCCAAAGAACTCCACTATAAAGAAAGCACAAACTATAGGTATAAGACAAGGTTATCTTTACAGACTGTGCATTGACATTAAACAAGCCCTTACCGTTGAGACTTCAGATTCAATGAAATTTGGCATCAAAGATTAGGACATATTCATTTCCATGCCCTACCCTCTGTGGAAAAACTAGTAACTGGATTGCTTAAATTAAAACAAATTCATGAAGGAGCTTGTAAAGGGTGTGCCCTAGGAAAGAATACAAAGGGATCCTTCCAAAATAGTTTAAGTAAAACCAAAAATGTGTTAGAAATGGTCCACTTTGACTTATGTGGACCCATGTCTATACCCTCCATGGGAGGCTTCCTATATTATGTAATATTTATAGATGACTTCTCTAGGAAGACCTGGATTTATTTTCTTAAGTGTAAAGAGTCAATAGAAATCCTTAAAAGGTTTAAGGAGTTCAAAACTCTTACTAAAAACTTCTTTGGGAAGAAAATCAAAATTTTAAGGACAAACAATGGGAAGGAATACATCTCTGAAATCTTTAAGGAATTTTGCATGAATGTTGGGATTAAGAGGGAGTTTACAGTAGCCTACAACCCTCAACAAAATGGTGTTGCTGAAAGGAAAAATAGAACTATTGTAGAAGCTGCTAAAGCAATGTTGTTTGACCAGAACATAGAAACCTCATTCTGGGCAGAAGCCTCTAGAACTGTTGTATACATCCAAAATAGATGTCCACATTCTCATCTAGATAACAAGACTCCTGAAGAAGCTTTTACTGGCATAAAACCTGACATTAGTCACTTAAGGATCTTTGGTTGCCCTGTCTACATTCATGTACCTAAAGAAAAGAGATTCAAACTAGAACCTTCTGGAAAGAAAGGGGTATTTGTGGGATATAGTGAAACCTCTAAAGCCTACAAAATATTCATACCCGGGCAGAAACAAATTGAACTAAGTAGAGATGTCATATTTGAGGAAGACATTGCATTCAAAAGGGCAAGGAGTTCAAATGAGATAGAAATTCAAAATTCCCCTAGAGTCTTAGAAGAGGAACCTACTCCTGAGATTCAGAGGGAGTATCCTGAAGAAATCATAAGTGAATTTCAATCTGCTTCAAAAGAGAATCCAAATGACAACAGCAAGAAGAGACCACTTTGGGCTAGGAAGATGATTAAAGAAGCTGAGAATCATGCAGTACCAAAGGGAACCTTTAGGGAAAGTAAGAAACCCAAAAGATTCTCAAGCTATGTTGCCTTAATGAATGAGATCATCGGGTTGATTACCGATTATAGGGAAGCTTTCAAGCATCAAATTATGGAAGGATACATGTGAAAATTACTCGGTCCACAAAATGATAATGTTGGTATAGTTGCCCTGAACCAAGAGAAATCTGTTGTCTTTTCAGAAGTAGTATTCGAATCAAACATGTGTGATGGCGGTATGAAAAACACAAGGCATGTTTTGTGTGAAGGGTTTCTCTCTAAAAGGAAGGTATTGATTGTAGAGACATGGTAGAAAGGAATGTGATTCAGTTGGAGTATAGCAGTACAAATGATCAAACAATAGACATTCTCACCAAGCCTCTCTCCAGAATTAAAGTTGAACACTTCAGGAAGAAACTTGGTATGGTTGAAATGCAATTTGATATTATGATTGAAATTCAAATTGTTTAGTTGTACTAATATATTTAAAAGATGTTTAATGTGTAAACTCTTTTGTCATGTGTGTGACTCCATGACTTTATGGGCCCTCTCTCCCCCTGTGTACATTATTGAAAGGTGACGATCTTTCTGATAATGAACACTTGTATTTGACATTGTAAAGTTACGACTCTACAATGATGAGTTGAACTATCATGATAGATATCATGTGACTTGATATCTGTGGACATGTCATGATAATATCTCGTGGACATTTTGATAGATATCATGAGACTTGATGTCAATTGAAGATCATTATGATCCTTATGAGATAATCATGGTGGATAAATATATATATTTGTGGATACGCCATGAATTATTATGGTAGACATCATGAGACTTGATGTCAGTGCACATACCATAATGAAGATGTGTTATGAAGAATGTCATGTGACTTGACAATTTTTGGAAACATATCATATCTTCAATATCATGTGTAAGGTGATATCTCTACTTACTTGTTTTGAGTTATCTTCCCTCGCTAAGAGGGAGTGTTGATTTAAGGTAGCTTCGGTCAAATATAAATGATGATTGCATTTATGCATTATCATCATTTATATATAATCGAAATCTACTATAATATCTGCAAGTAAGTTATTCGAAATTCTGATCATGAGTAAATTTGAAATCAAATACTGATCGAATTTAACATACACTAATTGTTGTTTGCTAAATACATGCGGGTGTTTGGAGATTAGCCACCGATAATTATCGGTTGGCTAAGAGGAGTCCGCGTACTCAAAGGACACGTCCCATGAGTGGACGTGTCTGCACTTTGTGGAGACTTGTCCTCTCATGAGACGCGTCTCTCCTTGAGGCGTGTCTCCCCTTCAAGATGTAAAGACATAATTCGATCTTCTATTGTAGCATATCGAAATACATTAATATTCTGCAATAAGAAGATCATAAACAAAACATTAGAATTTTGACTTAGAATACATACACATAATTTTTAGATTTAGGATTTGCTTATTCTCCACATAGAATATAATCTGATTAG